>CAJNOP010000563.1:48770-76872 GCA_905250075.1 Rotaria sp. Silwood1 | reverse complement strand
CCACACCCACACCCACACCCACACCCACACCCACACCCTACATTTACGTTTAATTCATTTGCTAAATCTTCATTCGCAGCTGAAAGAGAACTAATGAGTCTTGGATTGGTATCTGGTTCGTCAGCTGTAATTGAAGAAGGAGAAGACGATGAAGCAACAGCTTCTACTCGGTTTTCCTAAAGATTGAACGATGTTTGCTTTTAATTTCATTTTTGTTTATTACCTGCACGAACATGTGATGAAGAGAACTCGATGAATTCTTCTCTCAAGAGGTAACAAAAAAAAAACTTTCAATAATGTATTTACTCACGAGATAAACTTATCTGAAGACATATTTGACCAAAGGAAAAGAATAACAACAAACAGTGTGAGTATATATGCGCAGGTAATTGTTATCTTGACAGGACTTACCATCGGTTGGCTTTACTGAAGTGAGAAACATGATACTATTGTACTTTGAAGCATTTTAAGGGCCTCCTTAGAAAACCCAATTTTTCAAAAAAAAATCGAAGTTGAGTTTTTATCATCAGAAGATACAGCGAAGCTTCTTCTTTCAGAATACCTATAGCTTTTTAGAAAATGATCAGATTTTCAAAGATTTATCACATGGAACTTTGATTCTATTACCATACAAAGTTGAAAATAACATTTTACCAGGGGACTACCACTATAATTTCAAATAGAACACATAATCAAATTATATATAAAATGAAAGCTCGTCAAAAACAGGGGTTATTGATACTAAATAGTAAGAATTATGAAAACTTTTTAATATCGAACTTAGGAAACTTTCAGAAATTTTATATTTTTTTTTGTGATGGGAAAGTAAAATCCCAGTAATTGAAAAATAGGTTACGATATTTTTCTTGGAGATTTTCACATGGTTCGATAAAACTTGTCGAGCTCTACAAAACTGAATGCATGAAAAAATTTTTAAACAAAGCTGTTGGGTTAAATTCGCTGAAAACTATCTAAATGGTCTTTTTTACACTAAATTCAGCTGTTTTTCATTAGTATCCTTATGTAAAATGTTTGCAAATATATTCAGAGTGTGGGCGTGTGTTGCTGAATAAATACACTTACACCCACGCTGACACCCTATCTTTACTACGTAAAAGACTCATTTGTTGGTATTTTTCGATAAGTCTTCTAAGGCCATTCTTAGAGATCCCACGCTAGGTTTTTTATGGAATTGGAGCCTAGTGATGATATATATTGAGAAAAAAAATTCAGTTCAATCCATCCAGCTGTTTTTGAGATATGACAACGTTCGGACCGTCCTTTTTTTAAAATGGTCATTCTCAATGCTTTTCTTACAATGTTTATAAAAATTGAAGGGTTCAGTATTTCTTACAATGGCTTGCGGAAAATTTCATGAAAGTCGTCTCTTTACAACATATCTTAGATTGAGCAAAATCTGACGACTTCGATTGAGCAAGTTCGGTCATGGTTTATATGGAATGACTCATACCTAGTGCGAAGTGTCTGATTATTTATTATGGGTCAAGGTTAAATCACAAATGTAATACTTTATAGTAAAAAGAAGGGCTGTGTAGTATGCACGGAATTTCGCTAGTGTACAATACAGCTCTAGTAAAATTTGAATTAAAATATGCGTCATTACAGTTCAATTCAACGAATTAATAATTTAATCGGTATGATAGGTTTTAAATTGATGATGGACAAGGAATTTTCACTTAAAGTTTGATTCTTCTCGGTACAATTGTAGGTAAGTTTCATTTGGTCTGTTACTTCATTGAAGCAAATCGCACATCGATGAAAGATGTCGACCATTCGTTCAGCGCATTTATAGCAATAGCCATAATGACCACAAGGTAAAAGGCAGTAGTCACACTGATTCATTACACATATAATGCAACTATTCGGCGTAGCATAGGTAGTATTTGTTACCGGTAATTCAAAATAGATCGTAGCTTGTGAATATTTCACGAGGTTCCTGTTGCATGTGTAACATATTCCATATTCATTCACAAAATTAATATTGAGACAGCACAAACAATGAAATCGGAATCTATATGTATATTCTTCTTGCATCATGTCTGTTACATGAATGTTACTATTATGAAAGAAACTGATAAGTGCATCGTAGATCACTGATTTATCTTGTTCTCGTAAAAAAGCCTTGAGAGCATAGTCTCGAACTAAAACAGTCAATGTATTTTTGTTCGTTAAATTCGGCTTCTTATTGCAACTGGAGACAAAGTCTCCATCCCAACGATCAACAACAGAAAGTTTCATTATATTTTTCAATTTGGAAATGCCATAGACACGACATGATGTTCGGTGAGTAGTATGTGCATTTCTCGGCTGGTAACAATAAATGGGAGATGCATCTTTTGTATATCCAATACCATTATAACGTGCTCCACATGGCTCCAAGTTATGCAATTTCTTAAACAGTAAATCTAATACTTTGGAAGCAAAATTAGATACATCTTCCTTATCTATTATTTTCTTCTCCCGGATGAGTTGCACAGCGAGAGTATGCGCAAGAAAGTTAATTGTTTGTGAACGACAGAAGTTGAACCAATTCACCGACCGCATAGATGTTCGTTCATACAGATACAAAAAGTAATTTCTAGATTGAGTGATGATTTTATAGATATTTCGATCAGATACAGTTTTTATTTCACTTTGGGTTTGATTTAAAATTTGATCCAACTCGTCTAGCCATATGTCGCGTCTAAAAATGCATGATTGAACACTGGATCTCGAGTGAATGCTTTTCAGGAGTGTTTTAAGTTCGTCCCTAATGATGGTAGAATGTTCTGCATTAACATTAATATCATCCGGTAAACGCCATACAAGAATATTGGTAAAATACTCAAATAGTTGATCGATACTTGGTCGATATTTATTGAAAAATTCGATCTTAGCGTCTGCTGGTTTGAGAAGCATATCTCGGGATGTGGATAATTGAAGAATGATTAATATAGGCCTTTTAATAGTGTCCATATTTCCTGAGGCCAGTTCATTGATTTACAGTTCCCAGATAGATTCAATTGGATTTGTCATATATTGATGTGAAAGCGAATAGCACAAAATAACTACCGTACTTAGTTTGAACGAAAATTTGACGACTTTGTCAACTTCAAACATCTGATGTCTTGAAGCGTAGTAATCAGGTGACGGAAAATTGACAATATAGTCAAAAACAACAACAGATTGGTTCAATGGAAGCAGGCTATTCAGCTGTGTACTCTCGAAATAAGTCATGAATGATTGTGTACAGTCAGTTGATGGCTTATCGACGATTGGATTACAACAAAATAAGGAGTTTATTATATGACGTCGATCACTCGTTTGACCACCAATCAAACTGATGGTAATAACATCTTTTGGATCGATGTTGCTATTAATGTCTTCTTCCATTGCTAGTTGCCATTGCATTCGAAAACCACTGTCACATGTCAATTTGCTTGTCCAATCGTAATGACAAACTGATGATACAATCTCGTCTTTGTTATTGGTAACAATATCATCATGTTTGATTGATTCAGTCGCCAGCATAGTCATCTTTGAAATACAACTGAAATTGATAGAAGTGGACGAATTTCCTAGTTTATCTTCTGTTTTATAGTGCGAGTCATGTGCTTTTCTTTCTTTATTTGTTTTTTTTCTTATCTTTTTAATTTTCTTCTCACATGATGTAGCCTACCTATTATGTCCGAAAGCAATATCATGTATGCACAGAGATAGTGCATTATGATTGATGTAAAGAAAAAGCAACATTTGAAGTGAGAAAAGATAAAGATAAAAAAATGATGAAAATAAAACAGACAAGAAGCTATATCATGATTAACAAATTCTTCAATCGTTTATTTATTCCATGCAAAAAATATAATTAAACTTTCGATTTAGTTCAATGGGCCATTTTCAACACTAAAATAATATAAAAGAAATTTTCAACTATTGTGTAAAATGTTTTTTCCTCTTTGTTTGTTTTGTAAATATTGCACTACGATGATATTATTGCTTGTCTTTACCATGAAAGCAGTAGCAGATCTAGGATTTTTGAAGGGATGAGCGATCATAGATAAGAATCGACTTTTGGAATAACCCGAGGTGGTATAAATTCATTTTCTCTTCTGTTTTTCCCAGGAAAAATCAAAAATTTCTTTCAGAAGGGGGAAGGCAATCGCTCCCACTCCCCCCTTCAAATCCACCACTGTTTTAAAGCTTCATTGTATTTCTTTATGTGAAATAAATAAGCGATTAATAAATTCGTTTACCTTACAATTACTTATTCACAGATATTTCATCAAGCAATATTTGTATTTTAAGCAAGAAGGAAAGAAAACAAGAAAACTGTATATTTGACACCCTCACCCTCAATTTTGAATAAAACTGGTTTCACATACCACAGCGAACTAGATTGTAATTGTGATTTATATGACATGGTTTCTAAAAATATCACATAGTCTACTAAACAAATCATCGTCATAGCTCATCATCATCAGTTATTTGGAAGAGAAAGTTTTCCATGAAGTTATAGTTCGTAGCACTGCATCATTTAATGAAGAACCATGCTTTTCCTGCCAATGTGTATACAATGTCATCTATTATCTTTCAGCAATTCTTGTAGTACGTAATTAAACTATGAAAGGATGTATGAGGAGGAAATCATTATCAAAACCTTACTATTTCTAAAGCTTTTTTAAAAAACCGTTTACATGACTCTGTTGATGAAAAGTGATTTTGAAGCGATGAAAGGCTTATAATTTCACTACTTGACTCATCAAATAGTTACTTAAAAGGGAAACGACGAATGTCCAGGATTCAGAATCACTGAAACTGCAACGAAAATCACAAAACTCTTTGGAATACACAATCCTTCGTTTATCTGTGGGATACATTGATACTGATATCTCTCAAACCTATGTGGAATTTTGTTTTAGTCATAGATATATAGCAGATGATGCAAAACAATTGTACAGATCGAGAAGCTTGAGTTCAGTACATGCCTGGTTGCCTATGTGATTATATAAAATTCTGGAAAAAGTTGGTGGTTCATTTGATCTTATTGCTCATATAAATGTAAGAAAAATGTTGCTACTAGTGAATATTTCAAGTTATTCAAGCAACGATAGGAAGAATTTCCTTGTATATAGAATGATGTCCTGATTGTCTGTAGCTGATATAGTAGACAAGTAATGGTAAAACCATTTTTTTGACCACAATTTTTTCAAAAATAAATTACATATGTAGAATAAACATTGAATTCTGAGCGAAATGAGGTATTCTTTCTGAAAAAATCACTTTCGGTTTTTTGGAACCGCTGGAGAATCGCAGAAATCTCGAAAAAAATTTTCGTCAAATATAATGAAATATATATCATCAGATGCAGAATTTAATGCTAATTCTGAATTTTGAATCTAAATTTGTAAAAAACGCAAGATTAACTGAAAGAAACCCGATTTTCAGATGATGATTATAAAAATTACTTTGGATTTTTCCTATTAACTGACCTCAAAATGTCATTAAAATCATAATTGAGAAAATGACATGCACAAAAAAAACCGAAATGAAAAAGTATATGAAGAAAATCATTTTTCAATGTTGATCAAGTCGTTTATATAAAGGAAAATCTTGGATAATATTTTAGTTGATTTAGATGATGTTGTCATTCTTATTTGTTGCTATTACAATTGGATAAACAGCAGCATTTCTTCGAGCAAGTTTCAATACATTTTTGAAATGTTTGCGAATAGTACTATGGATAGTTAGAAAAAGATAAAATGTACGCGTGGCATGCTTTGTACAGTTCATGAGAAGATTCAAAAACTATATGGACTAACAATAAACAATGACACTATTGATGTAATTGCAAGTATTATGGATAATTGTCTTTCTGATCGTTTATTTATATTATTAGTCGCAATAACTCCAATTTGTGGTTTTTAAATATAATATAAAATGAGAATATCATCAATAAGCATACATATATCAAGTACAAATAGCATTTAGACATAAATCAATAACTGAATAAACATTATTCATATATGGATCATAATAATGAGACAACATCCTCCATCATTTTCTGGTAATGATACAGGTTGTGTACCAAATAATAAAGTGCATTGAGTTCAGTAACCGTAAAGAAAAAGTAAAACGATGAATATCGAAATAACAATGAACAATTTTAAAACTTGGATATAATCGATCAAACATAGCTATTATGGGTGTGGATGTGGGTAATTTAAGGAGAATAGACCATATCCACATCCACTCCTACCACGACATCCCATACCCTACATACACACTCTATTATTCTTCTAATAATTGACAGTTTGTCATAGAATGGAATCAAATAGGAATTAATAAATGAAAACAAAAATTTATTTCACAGTGGTATAAAATATTTGAAAGTTTTAGACGTTTCGACACTTGTATCACTTCGCTGTCAATAATAGCGAAAAAAATCATTGAATTTCATCGAAAATAATAAAATAATTAAATCAATTGAATTTTCATATTAACACCAGAGTGACAATGAATATTACAATGAAATAAAATAAAATTATAATAAATCATAATATATTTATGATATTCACACTCGCACCATAATTCGATGATTTTTTTCTTTTTTTATTGAAAATGGCCTGAAGCAAGTGTCAAAACGTATAAAACTTTCAAATATCTTGTGCCAATGTAAAATAAATTTTCATTTTCATTTCTTTGTCAATTTTTTTTCATAGTGTGCAGGAGTAAGAGAATCTTACATTTATTTTTTTTTTTCATATAACTTTCGATTTGAAATTTTTTTATAAAAAGATTTTGTGTTTTCAAGATAATAATTCACTAAAAACGTTGAGATTTGATTACTAAATAAAAACGCAATGTTATCGATGAATTTATTAAAACTATATGAGATTTTAGAAGACAATAATTAAATTTAAAACAAACAAAAAAGAGATTGTTAAGATGATAGATGTCTTATGTATTTTTAAAATTAACTTTGCTATGTATGATTTTTACTCAGTAACTCAAATACTACACCCGAAGATATAATAATGATTCCTGTAGATTAATACATTAAGATTACTCTTTCATATGGGCATCTTTGTAAATTGATGATAAATACTGTACACTCCATGAAAGACTGGTTGCTTCAAACATATCAAAAAAGTATCTATCTGAGAACTGAATATTAAAGAAAAGGAATTTAAAGTTACATGCTTTGAATAGGGGTGGGAAGTTACCGTTACGTTCCCAGGTAACTGGGAACGGAAAAGTTACCAGTTACCTGGGAACTGGGAACGGTCCCGTTACCGTTACCTGGGTAACTGGGAACGGTGGAGTTACCAGTTACTTTTTCCTGGTAACTTCTCAAAAAGACGTATTATCACTTCTAGCCGACCGAACATCATCAATGCATTATTTATTCACTTGACCCGTTCCCAGGTAACTGGTAACGGTTATCCGTTACCAGTTACCCTGGTAACTCCAAACTCTGTTTAATGATGTATTGACGATATTCGGTAGAATGGAAGTGATAGTTCATCTTTTTGAGAAGTTCCCAGGAAAAAGTAACTGGTAACTCCACCGTTACCAGTTACCCAGGTAACGGTAACGGGACCGTTACCAGTTCCCAGGTAACTGGTAACTTTTCCGTTCCCAGTTACCTGGGAACGTAACGGTAACTTCCCACCCCTAGCTTTGAATGAGAAATATCGATGGATAATTTTATAGTTTTTTGATTTATTTCGAAGTGAATGAAAATATTGTTCAAGAATAATTCTAGTTGTCCAGCAAATTATGTTCGGCTATTTTCTGTCGTAACAGGGGTGGGTGTGGGTGTAGCGAAGAGAAGACAAATCCAAACCCACACCCACATTGGACGAGATATTCAATACCAAACGAGAAATAAATGAAGTTTACTGCATCATCTAAACATACGATAGAAATAAAAAATGAAGTGAACAAGTAATAGATTTTATTTGTCGAAACGCTTAAATACAAATGAGAAATCTTGACACAAACAAAAGGTCTCATTTGCTTCAAATAGCATTACCACCTATTTATAAACATTGTGTTGGCTCCAAAATGGAACATCTAAAAATGTGTGATAGGTGATAGAACGACGAAGATTGTTATCAGCATTATTCTACAACATATAGATGAATTTGGTTTTTGACACGCAACTCTTGCATTCAAAATAAAGCTTCCAAATTTTATGAAAATGTTATATAAACTTCAAATATTGTCGCCACTAGTATGTGTTTTATAACTTGTCGATGTGAATTATTTTGCTTCTCTCTGCTTGAAAGTTTCACGATCGTAAAATAAAAACAATGCCATAGTGTCGAGCAATTAAGACAGATTTTTTTTCTAACAGAGAAAAAGAAAGAGCGAACGGTAAACCAACAAGTGAGTCCATTAGGAGAAAAAAAAGCATTTTTTGCTTCTAATAACGAAGAAAACATTTCATTTTTATATTTCTCATAATGTAGGTATAGGCTAACTAACAAAGGAAATCTATTAGACCATTAATATATAGATATATATAAAGCTAAGCAAAACATCGTTCTCATATAATTATTTAACTAAGTAGCTGATATTTATATTCTACAGTGATTTTGTAGGACAAGTCATGTTTTACTTCATTAAACGAAGTAATGGAGCCTTTGTCATTTATTTGACAATAGTTCAAGGTACGTAATATTATTCATGTTTGTTCGAAATATTTCATTTGTGTATTTTTAAAAGTTATGAGAATGTGTGAATGTCTTCAATGTTATGCCTGTAGTGGACGAGATGAATGTGGTATTTCATTTTCACCGAATTCGAGTACTACGAAAAAAGTTCAATCTCAAATAGATGGATTCTTCGATGTTTGTTCAGTAAATAGTTTTAATAATCAACAGAAAATCAGATTTTATCAATGATTTATTGTTTATATTTGATTTAGATAACTGTGGATTCAGAGGGCATTACAACTCGTGCCTTAATGCTTTCGTACAGATGTAAAAGCTCACCATATCAATTTTGTTGTAAAGAAGATTGGTGTAATTATCTTCCTTCACCACCACTTCCTGCACTAACTTCACTCAAATGTAAAATTGATCATTGCTCGTCGCAAAATAATAAATGTGAAGGTACTTCTTATGTTGCTACTCTTAGCAGTGCTACTGAGTCTTGTATGGTAAGCGAATTAGTAACAACATACTTTTTTATATGAATTATTTATAATGACGCGTAATAATTTTCTTATTTCTGAGTGAGAAGAGACAAAATATCTGAATCTTTTGATCTAAATGATTTCATTGTTATCTTCTCTGTAAATAGCTGGAAGACAAGAAGAAGTGCTTATGATAACATGATTGTGGAAATATAGTAAGTAAGCTAGTAACGGAAAAAATTCTTGAAATATGGATAAGAAATGATAATATACATAATTTAGATAGTCTTGGCTATACAACAGTTAAATATTTACGAGATGTCTCTACTGAAACTAGAAGCAACAACAAGAGAAGAGAAATAGGTGAGCAGTAATAAAACTAGAATGGTTGTGGGTATGAATGTTCATCTTATCTTTACCCACAACTACATCCTGAAGCTATTGAAAAACCATACTATTCTGAAATTCTACGGTATGTAACGTAAAACAGGGTATTCAATATTAAATATGAGGAAAAAAGCAGCAAGCTTCAAACACAGTGACTTCAAATTTCAAGAATAGGCATGTACCGAACTCGGGTATGCACCGATTTTTGCGGATTCGGTCATTCCCTGGATTTAACCATTCCCGAAGTTCGATCATTGGGAATACCCTTCGGTCCTCAAGTACTACTATTGAGAGGTATCCTTGAGTCCTCAGCGGTTAGTCTAGAGGGTACCCTGAGGTCCTAAAGGACTACTATAGGGTGGTGCCCATGGATCCCCAATCCTATGATCGGTCCTAATATGGTCATCACTTGCTCTTACAATAAGAGAGGAATGCGCTACCGAAACCAGATTACTCCATTTTGTGGACCAATGAAATGACGAATTTCTATTTCTTAGTGTTGCGATGGGTGAGAATCCACACATATATCCATCAATCGATAGAGGATCCTCGATAACCCTAGAATTGGTTCGAAAATGCTTATGTGCTCTCTTAATAGTAAGATTGGGAAACCATCCTGAAAGCACAGACAAAAATATGGCGGCTTCTGGTCACCGTAATGCTCGATCTGAGAAGCATTTTGTGTTTGCATTTAGTAGCAGCTCATCATTTTAAGGAATGAAATAGTTCCTATTCAGAGAAGAAGACTGATCCGCAAGAGTATTACAGAACCCAAGAAGTTCGTGCACAGAGGGACCTCTAAAGGCATCAGTACACCTAAGATTAAAATTTGAACTTCCATGGATATCTTCCAGTAGTAAGACCCGTATGAATTAAAATCTAATTTTGGATTGAGAGTGAAAACAATTTCTTCGAAAAAAATCTGCATAAAACGAAGTCTACTATTATCTCCCTTATGAGGAAACGAATATTGACGTAGAGTGTGGATGTTTGAATGAAGTAATGAAATATTTTTCAGGGAACATGGAAAGCATCGGACGACGCTGTACTTCAGTCATACAAGAAGAAATGTTTGCCTGGTCCATACGCTGTAGTTATGGGTGAAAATGTTTTGATAGGAGAATCTTTTTGCTGCAATTATCCTGAATGCAATGAAGTACCTGTACCTTCCAAGTTGGCTATTAAATGTTACATGTGCGATTCACGTATAAATGGTTTGACGGGATGTAGTACATTAGATATATTGAACCCATATGTGTATGAATCTGGTTCATCAAATTCTTTCGAAGCCTGTGCTGTGAGTATCTTAAAAGAATACTAAAATAAAAAACTATTAAAATTCTAATATCAAACATAATACTATCTATTTTAAGACTATAATTGGTGTAGAAGGACAAGATCCACTTACTAATATCAGCTATTCAGCCTTTACGATACGAACAATTATTGCGCATTGTGAGAATCAATCATTAGGTATTGTTTCTTATGGTGGTGCTACTTTTCGGGGTCGTATCAATTGTTGTTGGACGAATCTTTGCAATGTTGAAAGTGAGTCATCATAGATATGTGAAATTTACAATACTTATTTCACTACCATTGAAGTATATTAAAATTGAGGGATTCATTAAAAATACTTAGGGTAGTCAGAAAGTGGTGAGAGTTATATCTTAATGTCTTATAGTAAGATGAATTAGAATTTCTTTTGATATGAAACGATAGAGAGAAAAATACGCTATCTTTCTATGTTATTTGATAACAGTTTAGGTAATATTATGAGCTTCTTATTTTTTTTCTTATGCTCTGTTTGCTTCTTTCTTTCTCTTCTCAGATTTGTTTCTATGTGTACTAATATACATACCTTTTCCCTATTTGTAAAGAAATTTTGTCTACTAAGGTTTCGGTAGTAAAGTTTCTGATATAGTGACTCAGTGGTCATGTGCCGATCCATGTAACTGTCTCTTGTCTAGTGTCACATGGACATTCTAGAACTTTCAATTGTACTCTTATCTTTTCGGTCATATCAAGGTGTTCTTGAGCAATGTTCTGGAATGTTCTATTTCAGACACTATATATACCTGTCCTTGTCACTGTATCCCTTAGTTGCTTTATCTTTTACTTCTCAGTCAGTTACTCTATACGGTCAGGTTTAGACTTAAAATCGCTGATTTTTATTACAAATGGATAAAGAAAACTATTGTTCTACATCGAAGTACGTTGCGTACTTAGCATTTCACTAATCATTATTCACGATGAATTAACCACAGTTTTCGCCGATGAAGCTGCATCCTATGCGACTGCCGTAAGATGGGCTCAATGATTCCGCGAAGGTAGAAAGAAGATCGAAGATGGAGCTCGACCAGGAAGACCAGTAACAGAGACGGCTGATGAAAATATTGAACGAATTCATAGTGCTATTGATGAAGACCCTTATATTACAATCGAAGAGCTGCAAGAATATAGTGATCTCAGTTATAGAACTATTCACAAAATAATCTCGGATCATTTGAAACTCAGAAAAGTTATTGCTCGATACGTACCCAAGCATTTGATCGTTTCTGAGTGGACTGAACGAGTTCGAATATGCAAAGAAAATTTAGCAAAATTCGAACAAGGAGTTTGAAGATTATGTGATGTGGTGACAGGGGATAAATCTTGGTTTTATCAAAAAAATATTGGGCGAAAAGCATCGATTTCTGCTTGAGCAGCAAAGGGGATCTACCGCCAACAATTGATCTTCGTAGTCGTTTAGCTCCGAGAACATTGTTATACATCTTTTTTAAGTCAACAGGTCCGATTCTTATCCATCGTATCGAAGCTAGGCAGTCTATCGATCATCAATATTACATGGAGAATTGTTTGCAGCCTCTCATCGATGAAATCAAGAACCAAAGGCCTACGTCTGGAACACATTTTGTGAAAATACACTATGACAATACTAGACCGCACAGACATACACGCTTGTTGGATTATCTGCAATCAGAAAGGATCACGATAGTGCCATATCCACCTAATCCTCCCGATCTAATACCTTGTGCCTTTTGGTTGTTCGACTTGATTAAACAAAACATAGGTGATCAAAGCGATTCCAACTCCCTACATCGTGTTGTGATGGATTTCATGTAAGGACGCCAAAGCATAGAAAAGATATAAAAGAAAGAAGAAAGCGGAACAGAAGAAAAAAAATATAAGAAGCGAATGTATATCAATGACTATATGTACTGTCGTAACCAAAACACATAATACCAAAACTAATCTTCTGAAAACTTTTCTATCATAATATTACCTAAACTGTTATCAAATAGCATAGAAAGATAAAGTATTTTTCTCTCTATCGTTTCATATCAAAAGAAATTCTATTTCATTTTACTATTAGACATTATGACATAACTCTCACTACTTTCTGACTGCCCTAAGTATTATTAGTTTCATCGAAACTCAGCCATAGTATGAAAATTTTTACAGAAGATGAACAAACTCTTCATTTTCTAGTATTTTTTTTATTCCTCGAAACAATATAAATAAAACAGTAATTAATTATACATGAGTTCGACACAAAAACTATTCGTTTTTTAGAATATAGAAATAGTTAAATTTCTTCATTAGAATCAATGATAACTGTTTAAGACACTGTCCTAAAACGTTTTTGTTATTAAGAAAATAAAAAAAAACTTTGAAATATCTTCTGCCACTGAACTCTATGTTCAGTACAATGTTTTCACTATTCATAATTTAAACAGAAGTTTGGTCAAAGAAATACAAAGCTCAAAAAACTGATTATGTCGCAGTGTGTCCAAAAACTTTCGTCTTGAGACCTGAATCTGGCAGTTCAAATTGATGATATAACTTATACGATATAATAAAATCGTTGGATCATTACTGAATCACCAAGTTTCTAAGACTTTTCATTTCATCTTAGTGGAATTATTTCATCTTCTCTTCAGTTTAGATTATCTTACAAATATATTTTTAATTATTTATTAAACATCTTTCAATAGAATTCAGTACAAGCGAACTCATCTATTGATTTATTTCATATTTCCCTTCTTTTTATTTTCTAGACTTAAATATTCATTGGACATCGACAGCAATAAACGAGACAATAATAGCAGAGGAATCAAAAATAGTTGAGACAACAATAACAAGTTCAACATCAACAAAAATATCTGGACGCTCTCTTTCTAAAAGCATTATTAGCGCAGTTGTAATGGTCTTGTGTTTTGCTCTATTGATAAGCATTGGATGGGCTATTTATCAATGGAAGCAATTAAAAACTAATCGTGACTACACCCGTGTCCTTGTAATGCCAGATACTAGCATGAATCACGACGACCCTCATCCTAGTGCCTCACCTTATATGAGTTCCATTTACGAAACGATTTAAAATAAACTGAGATTGTTTTGTTTCGTATATTCTTGGCAGAAACGCAACATAAATATTACAAGAAATCATGAAGTAGCCAACAATGACTGATAAGCAATAGACAAGCAAATATTTTCGTTTTTGTGTAAGAGAAAGAAAAACAGAAATAAAAGATTGATACATAGAATGACCCTCTCAGAGTGATAAATGTATCATGTGTTTATTCACTGGATATATTTTCTAGCATCGTCATGTTTCGCAAAGAATATTCTTTCACTTGTACCATTTTAATGTATGTATTATTTAGGAAAGAATAATGCACGTTACCACCAATATACAATATTGTCAGAATAAAATATACGTACTTCTGTAATAGACAACCTTTATATCGTCTTCAATATTCATGAGTACAATTGTTAAAGCTACTGTGCGAGATATCTCTGTCAATGGTTAATCATAGAATTTCATCGAAAATTTTTCATTGAATGATTAATTCGCACTAATTTATCATATCAGTGGCTTCCATATGGAGCACTTATGTATTAAATACTCATTTTGAGATTTAGTTCATATAACAAGATATGCACAAAGAGGCATGAATCATCTATTGCTCATGAACAATACTACGTTTCTACTCATGATCTGAATAGTAACAAGCCAAAGAGATGATTCTTTGAACACTAAAGGTCTCTTCTTGCTTTTTGAATTCGAAGGAAAAGAAATGAAATATCTACATGAAAAATAATAATATTTTGGACGACCTTCACTAAAAAAATGCAGCTTGTATGCTGCTCAATCGATGAAACCTAGCAGGGACCGATTATTTATAGCAATTTTTCTTTGAAAATTACAATTGTTACGCTTAATGAGAAGATCCAATAATGCATAAATGATCAAAAACGTACGTATATTTTATGTCATTATGAATCGAAGCTGCTTTTTACTAAAATTAATGATGAACCGATCAGTTTCTTGTACACCAGTGATGAGTACGATCGATTTTCAAAAGATACTAATGAAAAACGGTTTTCAATGACCGATTACTTTTGAACTGGGACTATTTTCAATCAGCGGGATCTGACAAAAAAAATTCTATAGAGCAATGCCAAAAGCTTCATCTTTGTTGCTGAAAAGGTTAATTTTTAGTAGACTTTTCCTGTGAGGCTTCAGTTTTTAAGCAAAGTTATGGTTAAGAATTTTATCATAAGTCTAGTCTAGAAAAATCTATTAATAAAACTAGTTTGTAAAAAGGTTCAAAACTTTTCAGCAAGTATATCTAAGATATGCAGCTTTCAAAAAAATTTATATTGTTTTTTTCCAGTTTAAAAAAGTTGAATGTTGAAGTAAAAATTCTCACATACGGTTTCGCTTGGAAAATTCTGAAAGAAAGCTCAGTAACTCAGTAACAAAAAGGTAACCTCTTGAATCGTTCTAAGATATTTAAATACTTAGGAGGCTCTTCCCATTGAATATAGTCTTTGTTTAAAACAGATGTATGGCTTTAAAATCTTTCCTTGTAAGGTTTTTTCTGTCCGAAGTGATCTGACATAATTAACTCCACAAATGTAACAATTCTGTTGCGTTCGGTTAATTTTTGAGAGATACTTGAACATAGATAGAATTTGAGCCTGGTAATTTTCTGTTCAATTTACATCTAGCAAAGTAACCTGACTGTTTGTTCAAATTCCTCTTTATTTAAAAGTCACGTTAAAAATATGTATTTTGATAGAATCGTTATGATGAATCGACGAATTTACCGCACTCCCAACGGCCGTTTTTAATGCGACCATTAGCGTCTTTCATTTTACCGTAACCATGCCTTAAATTGTTTTTAAAAGAACCTTGATATTGAATACCATCTGGCTTTGTAAATGTTCCTTCTCCGTTTTGTTTATCATCAATCCAATCTCCATCATAAATATTCCCATTAGCAAAATAGTATGTACCGTAACCATGTCTCTTTCCATTTTTTTCTTCCCCTTCATATCGGCTATGATCTGGAAATATACGAATTCCTCTTCCATTGGTTTGATCATTCACCCAGTCCCCACAGTATTGCTCTCCATTACTATAATAGTAAACACCAAACCCGTGTCTTTTGCCATTTCTAAGTTCACCTTGGTATCGGCTGCCATCTGAATATTGAAGTTCTGAAATGATATACTCCAAATTTATATATTGATTGAATATATCTTATGGACTTCATCTCTATAACCATTTATATTAATAAATAGTGCTTTTTTTTATTTCGTTGAAAATACCTAAGCAATTAAAATCATTCCTAACATTTCATTAAAAGTATTCGGAAAAGGCCAGCCAGCATTATCAATTTTCCTAGCTATCAAGTATTCGTTATTATTGAACAACTTTCTAGAAAAAACTTTTCGAATGATGTTCTGAACGGTTACCTTCGCATTTTTGATCTCAAAGATAACTGTTTGTTATAGAAACATCAGTTCGTCAGATTTCTATTGTTTCATTCGCTTAAAAACGACAATCATTTCATCAAAATCCAAAAAAACAATGGCCAACAACTAACTATGCGTTCTGCTGCGAAATTGATGTTAATACCTTATGGTATAGATTATTATGGAGCTTCTTGTCATATTCGAAGAAAGCCCAATAATAGAGATGCAATATTAGAAAAATATCTATTTCCAATATAGTATTACTGCAAAACTAAGCATTTCTACAGGATTGGGCATGGTAAATTTGCGCTAAACATTCCGCCAAAATAAGACTGATGCGAGTAACTACTTTCCAATGCATTCGATGAAGTCTTATTTCTTCTTATCTTTATCAAATTATTAATGAATAATTTCTGAAAAATTTATAAGTACTATTCTTTATCCCAGATATAGTATTAATGTTTCAATCAGTGAATGAACAGATAAGAACGTATTAACTTTGCTAAGGATGTGAGAAAACTAGAGTTTATCATTATGGGTGTGGGTGTGACTGTGTCTATCAAAACAATATTCATCAATAAGTATGGTCATAAAAAAATTTGAAAACAATTTGTTTGATAAGTAGTTCATAAAAACACGGAGATCTAAATTATTCACAAGACTTACCTGGTAATTGTGTTTCAATGGTATCAGTGAGAGGACTAAAATAAAAATTATGCATGCAATGTCATGTGTTTTTCAAAATTAAACTTGCTATGAGATAGTAGAGGTAACTGAGTTTCAAAACCTATATCTGTTTATTCTTATGTATTGTCTAAAAACGACGATTTCTCTACGAACGAAATATTCTACAACAAAACAGGGGTAATGAAAATTTATGATTTTGTTAAACATGACATATGACAACACATGAGATATTGTAAAAGCTTTCGCAAAAAAATCAATATTTATTTAGGATGTGATATGTCAGAGCAAAAGCATTCGTTTGATCTGAAATTTTCAGAACATAATAAATATGATAAGACCATTTGTTCAAGAAAAATTCAAACAAGGAGTCTAAATTTCCTTTTCATTCATAAGATTCTGAAATATGCTGAAAGCGCAATAAAATGATTATAAATTACAAAAGATAGTTCTAATGAGACAAATACTTTTAGGGATTTCGATAGAGAATATGGTTTTTACCTGTAATCGAAACATAGGCTCAAATATAGAATATTTTTCATGAATTTTTGAGAAGCTTGTTAGATTCTATGAATAATGTATTGTTAGTTTAACAACTAGACAAAGTCACCAACTGGAAACGCTTCTATCAATTATGAGTGAATGGAGTCGAACGAACTAGGTTTGTAAGGTGTGAATAATTCAAGAAACGACTAAAATTGTTTTTTTTTTGAGAACAATAAGATATTAGTATAGAATATTTGTAGGTAAAAATTATTGCCAACATTAGTAGAAATACTTTTACAACATATAGCAGCATTACAGACGATGTTTTGAAATCGTTTTTGTGACAAACTTCAGTTGCCATGAAGTTTAAGACCATCATTTCTAGTGTTAATTAAACATTTGTATCCCACAATGGAGGTGTTTGTATTGATGATCAAAAAGATAGGACATGTTCAGGTCAAATGAAATCTCTCACCGCTAAACTAACAAAGCTAAAATATGAGCGACTGTTGGCTTGCCTAGAGCGAGATATTTAGATTTTAAATCCAGGAGTAATAAATGTGGAAATCCTCGAATTTAAATCCCAGAGTTATGTGTACGTTACAAAGTGAATGAGACAAATCAGTCATCGTAGAATGTATGGATTTAAACATTTGCTTGACAAGTCTTTTCTATAAACCCTTGAATTCTATTGCCTACCACTGAAGCCAATAGGATTTCAGGATACATACATTTCAGATTGGAACTTTTCGCTATGGCTTTCCATGAGAAAGTCGTCTTTCCTACAACTTGATTCCTATCGGTCACTGCTCAGCCAATGAGCTTCAAGTCAAATAGAGTACGGATTCGAGTTCTCCGTCCGAGAAAACCTTGAAGTATCACCTCTGTGTTCAGAAGATAGAGCTCTAATTGTGGATCAATTAGAGCGTGGATAAAAACGAAAGCGGCTTCCGCATATTTATCTTTGTAATAGGTGAGTTCGCCTTCTTGTTCCTTTATGTTTTATATACCATTTTCTAGCTCTTGAAAGTCTCTATCAAGTGGTATATAATAGGTGGGGCTTTATTTGACTGTGATAGGAATGTTTTTTTACGGAAGGGAAGATAGATGAGTTTTGGCACAGGAAGCCACAGGGAAAAATGAATATTTGTGCAATAACTCCGGAATAACTGAGCCAATCCTTCTCATCTTCAAACTTAATTAAGATATAGTTAAGACTAAACTGTGCAGAAAATTTCGTCATGATCGAACTTTCCTTTCGAAACTTATCGTGTAAACGGCCGACTGGCCGGACACACTGACTGATTCTAGTGTACTCCCTTTTTCAGTACAGAAAAATGAATCAGGAAAGGTATTCTCCAGTGTTATAAGGACAAAACATAGTGTTGTTCGGGGTAGTTATAAGGTTTCTATGGATCCTCTTTCATATGACCCTGACAACACTATGTTTTGTCCCTATAATAGTAGAGAAAACCTTTCCTGATTCATTTTTACACCTGGTTTTAAAATCTAAATATCTCGCTCTAGGCAAGTCATTTTTTTCCGAATCATATGACAAGTAAAATGAAATAAAAATATTGGGGTAAATGTGAGTCCAGCAAGAGTTGATGCATTTTTCGCAAGGCTCAACTGGTCTTTGAGGGGGTAGTGTTTTGTTGGGCCCAAGAGTTGTTGGAGAGAATCACATAGGAACATGTTGAAATCCACATTATTAAATGAAGTTTTTCATGCTGCGTCGAATGAAGATATTTTCAAAGCTCTTGCATAATAATATTAATGGGAAACAGTTGCATTTTGCATAAAATCGAGTGTTTTTTTTTACATAGAAAAAAGATGAATTTTCTGCATGCTTTTTAAAGAATTTTTTAGAAATTTTAACCCAGAAAAAGGAGTCTAAAAAATTTGAAAAATATTCAGTTTTGTAGAACTCGTCGAGCTCTATCGAGTCATGTAAAAATATCACAAAAAACATTTTAGTCAATTTTTGAATTATTCGCACCTTACATGTAATAAAGATAACACGAAGCTCTGTATTTAAAAATTTTTAAAGATCTCATAACAGTTTTCGTAAGCCCTCTCTTTAAAAGTTATTTTCATTTAAAGAGTGCATTAAACAATATTGATTTTCGAGTGGTCATGTCGTGTGTAAGCATTAGAGCTTTCCTCCAATATTCAAGTATGTCCTTCTGATGCATAATAAATTCTCTAATCAAATCGAAGATTTACTGAAAAAGAGCGGCAATCACCGAAAGAAGAATATTCTTGTTGCAAAATGGTGTCACTTATTCTTTGAATGATTGACAAACTGTAGAACTTAACACTTTTTAAATATTTCGTAATGAGCCACAATGCTCAAACAATGTTCTTCTTTATTTGTCAGTCTATTAAATTTCATAGTACTTTTCAAATAAACTAACCGTTGAATCGTCGACACTGATGCAGGCCTTTTCTCTTCCAAATCAACAATAATTAGACTATTTTGATGATTGAATGGATTTGATTTGACATGTAAATATGTACCAGGGAGAAGAATAATTTCTTTCTCGTCTATATGCGCCGAATAAGCATGAATATCTTTGCCATTAATCACGTGAATGGCAAATAAAGTGCCAAGTTCACCTAAAAAGCACTTGGCGACGTTGATATTTTCCGTGCAAGAATTCACGCTCCACCATATTTCCAAGTGATTCTCGGTAAAAGTGGAAGCGACATCAGTGCTGACACCTCTCCAGACCGTAGTTTGAACAGATGGTAGTTTCTTCAGAGCAGTCATGAAAAGTTTTAAGAAACCAAACCATGGTTTCAAGTTGTTTCGATTTTTTGCTCGAAGTGCGCAATTGAGATTAGTGAAAAAATCTGTTTGCATTGTATAAAGGTGAATTGCAGCAGATTCATCTAGTGTTAATATAGTCGAGTCGCGATTGCAATTCTTTTTAGCAGTAGTAACATAATCGAGGACACGTGGAACACTTCGAATGATTCTTTGGACAGCTTGTTCTAATGTTGAAATATTTAATGATTCATAGCCTTCTATCGGACTAGCATTTTCATCTTGGAAGTCTTTGATATCCTGATTAACAAAGCGATTTCTTTTCGTATGTTCTACATTTTGTGCACTTTTTGCGTCCATTCCCTATTTCAGAAAACACCCAGAGGTAGAATATACATAAATGATAAATAGATCAAGATACCGCGTATTAATATACGTCCGCGACAAATAGCATTGGGAATTCAATGTAGGAAATAGCTCTTAAATATAGTTTCACGATCTTACAACCTGAGTTGTATGCTAATCAAGAATTGATTCAATGAAAGTCTTTAATTCGATCGAGTATGGATGTGGGTGCGTTTGGGAGTCGTTGTAAGTATAGTTGCATCTCATTGAGCTGGAGCAGTCATACTATTCTGCAATGTTGCACATTCCGGAATTAGTTCCACCAATTTCGAAATCCCTTCAATCTAATTCCCGAATTCCTCCAAGTAATTCTGGAATTCCTCCAACTAATTCCGGAACTCCTGCAACTAATTCTGAAATTGTGTTCGAGACGAAATCGGTAGGAATTCCTAGGAATTCCCGGGAATTCCATCTAATTCCCATCGATTCCGGATTTGGTAGGAATTCCTGGGAATTTCGTCCAATTCCCACTGATTCCGTATTTCACGGAATTCCGTAACGGAATTCGTTCATCTTTCGAAGGGTATAACTTTGCAACACAAGACAACAAGTGAGGATGAAGGGAGATGATGTGATTCCATCACGGAATTCCGGAATTGTGTCCGAGACGGAATCGGCAGGAATGCCTAGGAATTACTGGGAATACCGTCTAATTCCCACCGATTCCGTGTGCGATGCAATTCCGGAATTCCATAACGGAATTCGGTCATCTTTAGAAGGGTATAACTTTGCAACATAAGACAACAAGTGCCCAGGTCGATGATTCCAGTCAACGGATCGCACCAGAACCTGCCGGGACCGGCATCTTTTCCGGCTGATTCCCGCCGGTTCCCGCGCAATTTCTGTCGGAATCGGCCGGAAAAAAACTGGAAAGGGGGGCAGTATTCCGGTCGGAAAGTCACCGTACCAGGAACCGGTCAATAACAAAACTTTTCCCTTCACCAGAAAACGTCGGAAAATCCATCGTATCCACCATGGAATACACTGGAAACATACCGTATCCACATGAATGGGAGATCATGCCTCAAGAAGACTCACCCAGAGTAAGGGAAATCCTCCGAAGGCAGCCAACTTTCTTTTTTTCCAGAACGAACCATTGCACATGGCGCACAAGTATTCACCAGGGAAACCATGTCCCGAAAGGCGTCATCAAAAGGCAGGAAAATCGTTCTCCGAGGACTCCGAAGTATGCTTTCTTTTTCCGAACGAACCTTCACAAGCGGTGCACCCCTATTTTCTAGTGAAGACCATGTCTCAAAAGGAGTCATCGACACCTACGGAAATCGTGCTCCCAGGACGTACAACTATCCTCTTTTTCCGAATGAACTCGGGCACAACGTGCATCTCTATTCATAGTGCAGACCATGTCTCACAAGGAGTCATCGAGAGGTAGCAAAATAGTCTTCCGAGGACTTCGAACTTAAGCTTTTCAGAATGAATCCTAGCATTTGGTGCACCTCTTTTTATACGGCAGATCATGTCTCATGAGGAGTCATTGAGAGGTAGAAAAAAAGTCCTCCGAGGGCTTCGAACTGGAGGGTATGGGTGTGGGTGTCACTGAAAAGTTGAATTCATTCAATTGGAACTAGCGAGATCCGAGTCCTATCTTGTCGTATCCTGTGATCGGGTTCGAACTCTATAGCCGAAATGCAAACGGCGGGATCTGGGCTTCGTAACCATACCGGAAACGACAGTTTATGGCTCGTATCCTGTCCTCTTCATAAGTCACTGAAACCCGGCGCCGGAACGATACCGGAAACGACAGTTCATGACTCGCATCCTGTCGTCGTGAGAAGTAGCTGGACCCAGGCGCGGGAACCATACCAGAAACAGGGATCCGTGTCCGGCGGTAATTTTCGGGCTCCGGAACTAGCGGGAATTAAGCACGAAACGAAAGCCGGAACGGATTTGGGAATACTGCAACCCTGAAATAGCCGGAAATTTACCGGATCAGGCGGTTTCCCGTCGTACATCTTGGACCTGGGTGTGGGTGAGGGAAGATGGTGTGATACCATCACGGAATTCCAGAATTGTGTTCGAGACGGAATCGGTAGGAATTCCGATAAATTCCTACCGATTCCGTGTTCTAAGCAATTCCGGAATTCCGTATCGGAACTAGTCGTGTTTAGAAGGTCATAACTTTGCAACACAAGACAACAAATGAGGGTGAGAAGAGATGGTGTGATTCCGTCTGGGAATTCCGGAGTCGATAGGAATTAGATTCTAGGAATTCCGGAATTGGTAGAAATTAGGTTGTTGGGGTTCCGAAATTAGATGGAAGGGGCATTATAGGAATTTCGGAATTGAGGGAACTGATTCCGGGGCGGAATTGGTTCCCACAATGTACAACATCGCAGAATAGGATGTATTCTCGAATAGACAAGGATCATAGAAACTTCTTGTAACAGAATGACTTGAATTAACATAATTTTTCAGCAAAATCAGAGTTGGCTCGCACGACTGAAAAAAATACAATTCTAGGAAGAAAAGTAACATGTAAATTAGACTCATATTGATAAGGTGGAAGAAAGCGAAGAAGATCTACGGTACAAACAACAACAAAATGAAATCATTTACGTTATATTGCCATTTTTTTGGAACAGTATGGAGGCCGAATTTACTAAGGGACTGTTTTGAACCGAAATAAGCTCTACTGTCATCCACTGTAAGTTTTACAATTCTAAACTGATGTTCGATTTAAGCTCTTCTAGTTAAAATTGTACTAATACTTTAAAGTTCTCTAAAATAATCAGATGATGTGTCAACATTTGATTTTCAAAGCATAAGCCTCACACCCACATCTTTGTAGCAGTTCAATATCGAGAACAACCTAGTGATCTGTCAGGTGACTTGGCATGGTAACAATTCTGCTTTGGATGATTGTCAAACGATGTGCTACTATTGAGCTTATCCGAATTATTGAAGTTTTTTTGTTGAATTTTATCAAAAGTATTGGTTAAAACGTAATATCAGTAGTTCTCTTCCTATTATAGATCACATTGACTTCTACATTTTCGTATCTTGTATGCTTACAATCAGGGAATAACATTAGAGTACATGCTATTTTACAATCATTAAAAATGAAAGCACTCTTATGGCATAACGAATAGGCAGGGACGGCACAACCGGAGCGATAAGGAATTACCTTTCTCCTGCGTTAGATAAAAATATGACTGAAATACTTCGTTTTGGGCGATGGGTGGGTACAGCTTTGGACTCCAAAATTAGGACCTGGTATACGGAGCTCTCCTAGAAAACTGAGGGGAAGACCAAAAAAAAAGCTCTTTAGTTTTGTTTTTTGAGAAACTGGGATAATGTTGAAAGAAAAGTTTTCCAAAAATCCAGTAAACAAAAAGAAAATTTTCACCTTTCTCCATTTTCAAAGATAATTCCCCTATGCCGACCCCTTCGCGCCGTCGCTCCTAATAAGATTTGACGCTTCCTGAGACGTAAGATATTTTGAGCCTGGATTCTCTCACATTTCGGACCGAAGACTAAACCTTATGGACCAAGATTGAGCTCAACGAGTTCTATCGAATGCACTATTTACTTTTCCTCTAATACCATTTCAAGCGGGAGAAAAGCCTGGAATACCGTAAAAAAATAAGCAAAAAATCAGATTTTTTTGTACAGTGCACTGCGATTCGCTTAGAGGTGGGACCGAAACTTGAAAACCGTACACACAGATAGAACTCGACAAGCTCTATGCGATGGATACATCTGAAGGTATTTTATGTGCTTCCATCTCTCATACAACCCCAATATATCCAGAAACCCTGACGTTTTTGAGAAATAGCTGAGCGGGATTCATCTCCAGTTCGGACCAAAAGTCGAAAATGGAATAGACGGATAAAATTTGACGAGTTCTATCGATCTATGTCATTTTCAGCTCTTAGTCCCAGCTGGGTGCGAATCCCGCTTGGCTTTACCTAAAAAGAAACAGGTTTTGTGGATATATTAGGGTTTTATGGAGGATGGAAGGACATAAAACACCTTTAAATGTATCTATCGCATAGAGCTTGTCGAGTTCTCTCTGTGTGTACGGTTTTCAAGTTTCGGTCCCATCTCTAAACGAATCGCACTGCACTGTACGAAAAAAAATCTGATTTTTTGCTTATTTTTTTACAGTATTCCAGGTTTTACTCCCGCTTGGAATGGTATTGGAGGAAAAGTAAATAGTGCATTCGATAGAACTTGTCGAGCTCTATCTTGGTCCATAGGATTTAGTCTTTGGTGCCAACTGTGAGCGAATTCAGTTGCGGAATACGCGAATCCAGGCCCAAGATATCCTACATCTTCGTGAGAAAGACTTACTGTTATCTTATTAAAATTCAACTTGTCTTGTTTATGAGTTGTGTCACACAAAGCCTGATAAGTTTAAAACGAATGAGTAATATGTGTAAAATGGCAAAAGTTCTGTGTTTTTTTTTCTTTGCCAAGACGATTATTGCAGTCTTCCATTACAGCTACACTCCATCATTGTTTCAATCATGTTTGTTCTCTAGAAAAGAGAAAAATAAAACTCTTGCATCAAAAGAGCTGTGTTATTTTTTCTTGAAATGAAATAATAAGGTTCTGATCATTATTAACATGTAGGCAGAGGTCTGCAAAGCACATCGATGCAGATTGGTCTAAATACGATATAATATCTGTGCCTATCATCCCCAAATAGTTCACATTCTTATTTGTAACACAGCGATTATCATGATGGAATACTCTAGATTATCTAGGGGGTCCATTGTCGGTGTACAAAACACTAATATCCTGTTTATCTCTATGTTAGATTGCACGTGTACATTGTGACTCGCTATTATTCTGATGAGACTGGCTTGAGTAATACTATGTTTAATGTAAAAGGTTATTTTTGTTTTACAGAACTTATGATTTATATGGTAATCGACGAAGAGTCTGCAAGTGAAACAAAACATCGAAAATTGTCTTGCTTTTCTTTTCTTTCCGTTGTACATGGTGAACTACTTCAATAGTTGGAAAAAAAATCATGCATTTGTTTGATTTCTGCGATGTTTGTATGACAAACAGAAAATAGCACCTAGACAACCTAAAAACAAAAATTGCAATTGTCTTCTGTTTTTTCTTTTATTTATTGAAACACAAGCGTTGAAAGTTGCACAATGGATTTATCAAAGCGAATGCGACTGTTGCTATTTGGTATGTATGTATATATAGATTGTTAAATCGTTGCAAAGAATTCCAAAAGACTAAGATATTATGTATGTTTTTCATTAGTGAACAGTATTCTATCTATTTCGACAGTATTCTTTAACTCGTCAATAAAATTAACTAATCCAATCGATTCTTAAAATCTGCTATTATTTGTTTAGGATAAAAGCTATTTAATTTCCATTTAATGTGACTCAACTTAAGAAAAACAATAGAAAGACTTCATATCTATATGCTAAATTTCAATTTAAGTAAGGCTACTCTTAGAAGAGTTTATAGGAGACTTATTGTGTCAAGAAATTCTGTAAAACAATCATCAATTTCAAAAGGATTGAATGAAATAGTAAAACAGGAGAACAAGAAAAACTTTGAATGAAAGACTTATTTTGATAGGCTCATTGCTTATGATAGTCTCCCTTCCCCTAGTGTTCTCATTTGCATGTAGGTTTTTGTTTTGGGATTATGATATGCTGATCCATAAAATGCAAATCAAAGTTATAAATATGAAGCTTACTGTCATGCAAGTTAGGTGAACATGAGTACTGGAGGGGAAACTCATACGCTCTAATATTTCAATAAAATAATCAACGTTATTTCTTTGAACATGTCAAGTGACCTGCTACTCATTCTTTGATTTGTGTCTCTAGTTTTAGTCATATACTTGAGCAGCTGTTCATCAGACGAGGTTAGCAATGAATTTGCTAAATCTTGTGAGACCGATATTTTCGGCGGAAATTATTGGCGATGTATTGGATATTTAGGCGATTGGGTTGTGAAACTACATCAATGGAATGATGATATGCCGACTAATGTCTGCGGCATTGCATGTGTTGGTAATACTAGGGGACGTATTGAGAACTGGGAATGGAAGTGGCTTGGACGTTTCCGTTGTGAATCGAAGGCACCTGGAATTATTGGTTACGGTACAAGATATAATCGAATGTCAGCATTGCAATCGGCTGTAGAAGATTTTATTCATAAGGCTATACAGGCAGGTTATCTCAAATCGGAAGATTTCCAATGCTAAGATGAATTATTGGTTGGTGTAGATGTGTATTTCGGACTCATTTTCCCACTCTTGTGATATGTCTACTCTAAAAAAAGACATTATTGTTAACGATTTGGCTTATTTTTCGTGAAACCTGCTATTTAACAAATAAAAATCATTTAGTTTTCGTTTAGAACAGAAAATTCTTGACTTTAGTGACTGTGCGTACAACGCAGTTAAATTGAAACTTAAACTGGTTAACAAGTTTGAGCTTCAGATAGAATCAGGTATCCAACCGAACCAAGCCGTTTTAGTTGAGCCTTGGCTCTTTTCTGTCAAAAGTTCTATTTACGGTTGAAAGTGACGATAAGATTTATAAGAAAGCAAATAAAGATATATTTTCGTATTTCACACTATAAAATAGCAATCCTATGTTATCTAGTCCATATGATTACACAATACAGGTATCATAGTGGTCTGGAAAAATAAGCCAGTCATATTTTTCATTCAATTGATAATCATGATAATGATTATTTGATATTTTTTTGATACATTACTGGTTATTCTACTTGAATTCGCTAATAGTTCTATTTGTGCTTATTTATGTTTTTTATGTCATGTTTTTCAAATATTTGAAAGTTAATTAAGACAGATTTTCCTAACCACAATAAGTTTTCAAAAAGATTCGGACAACTTATACAGATAAGGAGGCACTAGCATTCGTATAGGCCCTTTACAGTGAATATGTCATGAACTTGAAAAAACCAGTTCCTTTCAATTGACTGCTTCGACCAATCCAAGCTGATCAACCAATTGGTTTGACTACATCGATCAGTTGCCATTTCACTGTCATTATACATACTTACACAGCTCAACTAAGTGAAATAAGATGAATGATATGCCCATTGATGACGCTTCTGGTTCGCAGGAGACAGTTGACCTAGTAGATAGGGATTGAGATATATGGGTCAGAAAATGCAGCCTTAATGGGTGAAGTTGGGTGCTGTGGGTGTAGGTGTGGGTCTGGGTGTGGGTGACTATGTGGGTGCCAGTGTGAGTAAACGTCGATCTCTTCTTTGCTCACACCCTCCTCCACACCCATAATGATAAAGCTTGAACCGCGAAATCTCAGTCGCAAAATGAGCTACCTTCGATCCTTGGTTGGTGCATCAACTTTAGGATCTCGAGCCAAAAATTTTACGAAAGCCTCCTCACTTCAGCCCATTTCAGGGTGTCGGTGTGGGTGTGTGGGTGTGGGTGTGGGTGTGGGTGTGGGTGTGGGTGTGGGTGT
>CAJNOP010000563.1:38038-48670 GCA_905250075.1 Rotaria sp. Silwood1 | reverse complement strand
GAACGAGGAACGCGAAACGCTCTAACGTAAATAGAGAAGCGAACATATTTACAAACATAGCCATATTGAAACAATGCTAGAAGACGCAATTTTGAGACGTACTCCTGTTCCCAGGAACGGAACGCTCAAGAACTGGAACGCTGACACTCCTAATGATGATCAAACGTGGTTTTTCAGGATCCCCCCTCCGATCACCTGATATGAAGCGTGTTCCCTTAAAAAGTTTTGATTCACTGATAAAAGTTCAGAATTTTGCCGTGAAATTCAGATTTTGTGATCACGTAATCAGTCAGCCTGGCTCCTCCTCCTCCGTGATAAAACCTGATGATTGCGGGACCCGTGTCTCTAACTGACTACATGATTTCTGAACACCCCTTTCTCACTGTTGAATTCTTCCAAAAAGTTCCCATAACATATACATCTGATGAATTTTTTCAGTCCTCTTTACATAAATATAATACGAATGACTTTTACTTATAGTTATCATGAGTGGTACGGATGTTGTGAAAAGTGACGCGAAAGCTGTCCTTGAAAAGTTTAGCAAGTTGAGTACAAATGACGAGGAAAAAAAGATAAATCTCGACACAGAAGATGTGGCTAAACTGCTTATCATCGGCGAGACGGGTTGTGGAAAGTCAACTTTCATCAATTATCTTGTTAACTACTTTCGTGGTGGCAGTCTAAAAAATTTACGCGTGGCAATACCATTGATACATCGGCCACATGTAACTGAGGAATTTAAACACAATGAGAATTCCGTAAATGATACCACAAAATCACAGACCGACGCATGCCACCAATATGCTTTCGAAGATCCAAAAACGAAGAAAACTTATCTGTTTCTCGATACACCTGGTCTCAGTGATACGCGTGGTGCCGACCAAGATGATATTAATATGCGCAAAATTATTGAAGCTGTCGAGAGTCTCGGTGGTTTAACGACAGTTCTGATTGTCGTGAACGGTACAGCACCACGCATCACTGTAAATTTGCAAAACGTTATAGTTCGTCTGCGTGGTAATTTGCCCGACGCAGTCATGGAATCAGTGATTGTGATTTTAACAAATGCAAAACGACACGCGTCAAACTTTAAAATTCAAGCATTGAATCTGTCGGGCAATGTATATCCATTTTATTTTCAGAACTCCGCTTTCTCAAAACCTGAAAAAGAATGGGATACCGAATCATTTCCTCAGCTAGAAAAAGATTGGCTAGAATCAATGAATAATATCCAACGGATGTTGTTCACAATCGACACATTTACAACGAAGTCTGTGGCCGCATTTACCGAGATGAAAATAATTCGCAATGAAATTATGGCACTGATGCACCAAATAAAAATGGAAGTGACGCAAATTCAGACGATGCAAGAGGAAATGGCTGCTTTCGAGTCTGCTATAAAAAAGTATGGTGCCGATGCGTTGACTTTTGAAGACTTCACTAAAGAAGTGATCCAAGAGCATAAGCAACACGCGCCTGCTGATTACCATAGTACTCTATGCACTGTATGCGATGTTGTGTGTCATGATGGTTGTGCACTTCAGGAGACGATAACCGTGGGAGATCAAATTTTTGTAGGTTGTTGGGCAATGAACAATGGAGTCTGTGAACAGTGCCCAGGGACTATGGTCGATGGCCAACTCATGAAATGCTCCTTTAAAAAGCATTATCATGCTCGAAAAACAATTAAAATCACGACGACTTCAAACAAACGAGTTTTACACGAAATCAAGACTCAATATGAACAAGCGGCAAAGAATAAAACTACATTTGAAGGCAAGCTGACATCGACAACTCAAACAAAACAAATGCTTGCGAAAGCTCTCGAAAAAAAATATTCTGAAATCAAGGAAAAGTGCATGCAATTGCGAAAACTTTGCAGCGGATTCGATCTTGTAGAGGAACTGCGTTGTCTGATTGCTCAACTACAAGCGAGTCACCTTCAATTGCATGACATTGAAACGAAGCAACAATCGGAGAATATGATAAAAGGTCTCATTGAATTTTCCCAAACGATTGGTGCTGAGGAAAGCTCAACTCGAACGTTACCACCCATGATATTGATAGATAATTACCAGCAATTTCATACGCAGCTGCTAGAATCGACAGCAACTACAGTGCCGCTTCGGTTGAACACTTCGATCTGGGAAGCTCGAGCACGGGATGCAAACAAAGCTGTCCAGAAGAAAGATGACAGCAAAAGTGATCCTAAAAGAAAGAGAAAAAAACGTGTGGAGCTAAAGCAGCAGTCAAGTAGTGACGAGACGTCCGATGGTTCGTCGGTGAGTAGTGGGAGTAGCTCTGATGAAGGCCGAACTTTGAGGGAAAAAATCGATTCAAGCAAAGAAAACACCAAAGAGAAGAATCGCAAGGATTCGAGCAAGACAGTCAAGTCCGGCAAAAAAGTCAATCCAGACCAGGAACATGGTAACCGTAAAATATCTTCTAAAAGAGAACTGTTTCCAGAACCGACGACTTTTGGTTCAATTCCTACTCATGAACTTATCAATCGATACGAAATGTGCAAAGATGCTAAAGAAATCGGTTTGATTATCGACGAATTACGGAAACGTGCTGAAGGTCGCTCACCAAATGCTCCCTACGATAAAATTCAGTTTGCTAGTTTATACAACAAGTATTTATCATATGACACACCTGCGCTCTGTCAACGATATGTTCAAATACAACAGAAGATTAACGATGCCATTGAACAAGATATTCTTCGTATTGTACGTGTAGATCCGAACCTTTTAATAGAAATATGTGTCATCTACGTTCTAACACATCAACGCAACGACAATCGATCACAGTTCTTCCAGCAACAGCCCCTTCTGCATCCGGCTGAACAATACGACAATCAGCGGCGTTTTTCCAACCTGGGCTTTCCTCCGTTTTCTCAACACCACTACGGCTACCCCTTCTATCCACAGCCACCACGCTATCACTATGATGAACAAAGACGTAAGAATCAAACGTATGATCAACTTCTTATTAGTCTTCCTTCAGACGTGTATCCAAGAATTTTTTGGGGATAGAGCGGGGTGAGAGTGATGATGGGTGAGGGTCTGGTTGCAAGTTGGTGGGTGAGGGTCTGGTTGCAAGTTGGTGGATGAGAGTGGATGGATGAGGGTGACGGTGAGGAAGAGGTAGTCATCCTCACCCACCCTCAGCCTCAGAGCCTCACATCCGAAATGGAAAGTTATCGAGAAGCCCTTTTAGAAAATTCAGATTAGCAGAACACATTTTATTTTTTTTGGCGTAAGACTAACGCTGTAACAGATCATATGCAAATTAAGGAATAAATAAGCAGACAACTTATAAAAATGTTATTGCTTTTGTTAACATTCGATAAGTGTACAAATCTAATATCTGGTGGCAGTTGTTGTTGTTTTAACCAATTTGAAAACATATTCATCTCATATGAGTCATGGTTTTTTGTTTTGTGAGCGAATAAATAAGATAAGTGATGATGGCTAACTTAGGCTTGATGAAGGCGAAGCAACTGTGGCCGTCATATTAAACTGTTGATTTTGTGTTCGTTATTTTTTTTACTATTTCTTGTTCGTTGCTATCAGGTATTAGTCGTCTCCGTTATCAGTGTTTATAAAGGCAGACGAACCAAATAATGACAAAAACAATAATAAACTAGAGACACTTAGAGCCAGAGTTTACTAGAAATATCATTTTTTTAAACATTTTTCATTTTCAACATTTTTCTCTCTTGCTATTTATTTTTCTGCAATTTTCCCTTTCGACATTTTCCCTATTGGATTCTATTTAGTTGTTGACATTTTTCTTTCGATATTTTCAATATTTCCACGCTACACCAATTTTCCAGCTCAAAAATGAACTATTGGTAAATGAAAGGCAAATATCATTAATTTTCAGAGTAAAAAAAGTTTAATTTCGGTTGGAAAACTTATCTTCTGAATTAGTTCCAAGTTAAAAAATACTGCTCCTCTGTCTGATTCACTTGTGCATATAAATGACATAGATTGCGCATCGTGACTAATTTCATTTTCAATATATACGACACTATGTGTGCATCAGATTTAGATCATCCCCATTGGCAAACTCATGGTCATTCGCCTATGCATATGCCTTACAATAATGATATATATGCCCAACAGCAAAGAGAGCCTCATTTAGATGCGCCTAATATTGATTACCAAGCACGTGATTCAAACCATCATAATAGGAAATCATACGAATCAACAGATTTGCAAACAAATATTTCTTTTTATGATTCTCGTGCGTCTCAAGATGAGCCACCACCTTACGAAAATCGCTTTTATGACCAGTGTAGTGCCACAACAACACAATCATCAAACATATCCATACCTCAAGTTCCACCATCAGCGCATGAACCGAAAACACGTTGGGATGATCCAAATCATCTTCAATCAAGCCAAAACATACCTACTCGTGATTCAGAAGGTCACATAAATGATTTTCTCGCTTCGACAATTACGAATCGCATCTTATATGGTTCACTAAACACAGAAGACACAAGAGGACATCACGCTGCTCAAAATTTCGATATACTTCGCACTGCGTCCCTCGAGAATTTGCTTCGATGGCGTGACGAGGCTCGTGCTTTAAAACACGTGGATCGCGAACAGACCGTTACGAACGAGATTCATCGTCGTTTTAATGCAAATAAATCATAAAGTGTTAATTAATGGGCGCACGTTTTTGATAATAAATAGAAGATAAAAAAAAAACCTTTAGAGGCCATCCATAAAGGACGTCCAACTTTATGGGAAGCGGAGGTGAGCGAAAAGTGGACAGCAATGGAGTAAATTGGGGGTCATAAGTAGGCATGTACTAAATTCGAATATTTGGATTCGAATCAGGCTCGGATTCGATAGAATTTGAATCAATGGGATTCGGATTTGATCAGATTCGGGTTCGATTAGATTCGGATTTGGTTAGATTTAGATTCGATCAGATTCGCATTCAGTTAGATTCGGATTTGGGATTTGGAAAGATTGGTCACTCTGGGCGTTATAACAGTACGGAAAAGTAGAAATGGAGAATCTTTGTACCTTTAAGGTTGGTTTAGTGTTTTAAATCATTTCCAGTTCTGACCATCTTTTTGTTGTAATGTAAATGATTGTGTGTTTGTCTACCTCATGAGCTTTAACTCATTCTTTTTTCGCCTTGAAAGAGCGAGCGCAACAAGTGATTCATACATACTAGATGCGCGTTGTTACGTAGTGGTATAACTGATGTGTCTCTCACTATCATTCTTTCTTTTCTTCTGCTAGTGACATAGTGTGACATCATCGCATATACATATGAGTGAATTTCAACTTTTTGGTAGAATCGACGAGAAAAAATGAAAGTGAACCTAAACAACTTTTGAGTAGTGCATTTTATTATACTCTATACCTGTGTTAAGGGGCAAATGTTTCCCAACACTTTAGTGATTATTAAGAGAAATATAAGTTGTACAGTTTAATTTCCGCTTAATTCAATAATGAAATGGGCTTTACTCATTGAAAAGTTCGAGTCATTTTTCAGCTCTGTATGAAGGATAGGAAGTCAAAAGAAGACCACAATATACTTGAATTTATTTGCCGTATTCTATTCATTTGAATTATACTCGAAAAAAATATTTTTGAATGAGTTGGACTGAAAATATCTGCAGAAAAATCGTCATTCTACATTTTGTCTCAAAAACGTCACTTTTCATTTTTAGTATAATGTAAATTTCTCCTCAAAGAAAGGAGATTAACGGTTAAAATACTTATCACTTATAAAACTTTTGTTTTACATTATTATGAAAAATTGAGCCAAGTCAAGCGACTCATTGTAGAGTTATAAAGCAACCAATTTTCAAATCGTCACTCTACAAAGTAAGTGTAACGGCCCTTTTTCAAAAAGCCTTGTTATTTTTATTCAGAAACAAAGCTGATAGCACAGAATTTTTTCTCATCAGTTTGTTACTTAAAGAGTTGTCTTTCTTTCTGTATAGTCGGTGCACCATCAACTTTATCACTGGCGGAGCTATAATTAGGTTTCTCTTACGCTACACAAAAATATAAAGTGTCTGTCAAACAATGTGAACGTTGGACGAAAGAGAAAATAAAATTTAAAATTTAAACCAATTATATATTTTGAAAAAGCATCTAACGTCGTACAAAACAGCCTAATTGCATACCTTTTCTCCTGCTTTTCTATAGCCGAAAAAAAAAGTTTTTCTTTTCACATGTCCGCAAAAACTAACGTTCTTTTGCCATATACCTCTCATAAGTCAGTGATGCTATGAGCTACAGAGCTGAAATTTTGTGTGATAATGGGGCATATAAACAGGAAAAATATGTCTAAAAAAATGTCCGAATCGATGGATAGAAACAGAAGTTATTAGCCAAATACAGCTAAAACATCAATGGCACCAAAAAATTGCAATTCACTCATATATATTCCATCTATACTTTTTTCTTTCTGGTGCTATGCTTGGATACGTTACTAGGCCTGTGACAGTTCAAGTTCATAAATTTGATTCTTCTGTAGAAAACAACTGTCGCAAAGTTCTTTTAAAAAGAACTGAATTGTCTCCACAGTCCTTTTCATAGGAGTTGAACCATCTGCAGAGTTCTTGTGATAAGAACTGAACTCTTATGACAGTTCTTCTGATAAGAGCTGAACTGTTGTCACAACTCATTTGAGAAAAAATGATTTGTTTCAATAGTTCTCATGAATAATCATGATTTGTTCTGGTAGTTCGTTCAAAAAGAATTGATCTTTTCTCATACTTAAGATGAGCCATACTCAAGGGGAAGGAGCGAAAATGCCGTACTTCAGCGTACTTCCTGTACTTCCAGACTATGCGATAACTGTGCATCAGATCTCTTTAGCTATTTCAAGTCTACTATCGACCTGTGTTACGGTATATTAGCCGGAGTCCAGTCTACGTAAGTCTATCTGACAAAAAAGCCCAAATATTTCACGGTACTTCCAAATTGGAAGTACCGTGAAGTATTTAGGCTTTTTTTGTCAGATAGGGTGTGGGTGTGGGTGGATGTGGGTGTGGGTGTGGGGTGTGGGATGTGGGGTGTGGGGTGGGTGTGGGCGTGGGCGTGGGTATGAATGGGTGTGGGTGTTGCTGCGTGAAAAGAAGGTTGATCACAACACTCACACCCACACCCACACCCTATTTTTCACTGGCACATATCTATTTCCAGAACCGCATCTAGATAGGTCAACTTACAATAAACCTGATCTGATGCAACTCATCAGCTAAGGTCAAGCGCACACCATATAAAAATATCACTGATTGCACATTAGTATCACAGAAAATGTTCCAATTACACATCAACCCTTTCTAACCATACCAGCTAGTAAGCAAAGAAACGGTAACACATTAAATTACTGCTAGTCGAATAAAGCTTGACAGATTCATAGCCGCTCACCAAAAATATTTAACTGACTGAACTGGCCACCTGCAAAACCTTCATATATATTTGATGTTACTCCGATTATCAAACCTGTAATCACGCTAACATATTTGAATGCGTTACTCTCCCAATGACTACCAGATCACAAACTCATTTTATTTCACAAGTAACGTTCGTAGGTTCGACTCACTTGACCCTCGACTGTATAAGATAGAAGTATATTCCGCATGTGTTGTAATGAAATAATAGATTTACCAGCTTTATCACAATAACTGACTCAAACTTCTATTTATTGAATTATAAAGTCGAAGAAATTGATCGACCTATTTGTAAAATACTTCAGGATAAGCTTTACTTTCCAATAAGAGATTGTAAAACAGCAATTCTTTATCCAAGTACACTATAGCAAAGAAATATTGGAAGCAAAATAAATTTTATACCAGCACACTAGTAACACGATGAAATAAGCTGATTTTAGTTGGTAATAGGTGCTCTTGCATTATTTAAGAAATGTGATACTGAAAATGTTATGTTTATGAGTGACGTAAGACTATTAATGATTCAATGGCAATAATGAGAATGTGAAGGAATAGGAAAACGTTAATGACTACTCAGCATCATTTTATTGAGTGATAAAAAAAGAAAAACTACAGCATAAAAATTCATTAGGAAGAACTACCAGAATGAATAGAATACATGTAAGCAAAATGCACGAGAAAAAGATATAAAATGCAAAAAAACTACACTCTAAAAAGAATCGGTACTCTACCGAACCTTAGAAGTTCTACATTTCTGCACCGAACTATTTTAGGTTCTGCGGAGCGCAAATCGTTTCGTGGTTTCCTTTCAGAACTTTTTTAAGTTCAGCAGATTTCATAAGGTTTCGCGATTTTGCGACGGAACTCTTCGGAGGTTCCGTAAAGTGGTTTGTGGTTTGGTACATCACATACCAATCCTCTGATAGTTTCGTACCATGGCAGAAGGTAGTAGCGTAACCAGAGGGGGGCAAGGGGGGGCTGAGCCCCCCCTACGAAAGGTTTTGCCCCCCTAGAAAAATTTCTATCCCCTTTTATTAAAGAAAATTGCGTTTGATTTCTGTAATAATAGAAATCAACATACAGCTTATTCATAATAGCAGGCATCATCAACAGTAAGAAGTCCAGAACTCGAAGGAAAATCCCTTAGAAAATGAATTTCTAATGCACATTTTTCTTGCATTTTTAAGAAGTTTTCGCTTCGCGACTTAGGTCTGTCCCATTAGTTTTCATTTTGATCAGTCTTCTCTCCATTTCGAATTAGCATTTGAAATATGATTCGTTTATCTGTGTGACTTAGGCAATGGGAAGCTTTGTATACGCCTCGCGTTTATCTTCCACTTTTAACACAGCGATTGAAAGCGTAGAGGACTTTAGTGGCTGAACATATATGAGTGCTATAATTTCGTTCTTGTCACTCCAGAAGCGTGAGATTTTATTTCATTGAACTATACAATATTTTAGTCAAACCGTTTTTATTCCGTTCCAAAAAGGTGCCGCCTTCGGCGGCATGCTCTCCTTGAATAAATAATAAATCAATGCTTTTTATACCGCTATTATCTCATCAGAAATTTTAGAGTCTAAGAAGAAACAAAATTTCTCACTGCGTGGTATTGTCCAAACAATAGTATAGAAAAGAACGGTGAGGAACAGTTTATATGGTATAAAACATTTTACTCTTATATTTTGACGCCAGATATGTCTCTTGGAGGTAGGGATGCACTAAACAGTAAGTAACGGGTAGGAGCAAAAGAAATTCTCGATATTTTCGATAAATTGTTTCGAAAAAGGGTGTTTGTAACAGGTAAATATGCGTTTTGTAGCACGTTCAATAGGATTTCGTATCTGCTATTCAATTTTTATACACGTCATACGAACTAAAAAAACTAGACAAAGAATTATGTTGCTTCGTTGTCTACAGTTGGGGAGAGGGGGCTGAGCCCCCCCTACGGATTTTTCCTGGTTACGCCCCTAGCAGAAGGTTTCGTCATATGGCGACGGAACCACTGTTGGTTTCGTTATCGAAAGGAAGGTTTCGAATATTTTGTACGAAACCACTGATGGTTCCGTTCACGATCCGAAGGTTTGGTATTATTTGTGCAAAACTTTTCGACACTTTCTGGTCGGCTTTAAGGTTTCGTAAAATATCGACGGAACTACTGATGGTTCAGGAAACTGTCAAAAGGTTTGGAATATTTTCTACGAAACAGTTGATGGTTTGGTAGAGGATCCGAAGGTTTGGAATTATTTGTGCGAAAATTTCCGACACTTTCTAGCCCGCTTTAAGGTTTGGTAATATGTCAGCGGAATCACTGCTGGTTTCGTAGATAGTGTTTAGGTTTCGCATTTTTTGTACTTAACCCTTCGCCACTTTGTTATCTATGTCAAATTTTCGTATACTTCGTACGAATGGGAATGCAGTTTAGAGCACTATTGAAACTTTGTTTGCTTTCTGTTAATAACGAAAACTTCAGTATTAGCTTCAGTAGGGGTCTTATTTCAGAATACGTATTTCCACAATAGTATAAAAGTCTCAGGAAAGTTTATCACTGACATTTGTAAGGTTCACAAAAACGTTTTCAAGAAATGACCATGCATACTTCACAAAAACAAATCAAAGTGAACAATCAAACCACGACAGAATTCAAATAACGATACAGAAAACATGAAGATTATTTAGGAAATCTGGAAACGGTTAATATAATATAGAGACCTTCCTGAACAAGATGTCCAGCAGTCAAACAAATACAAAAAAAGTTGCCGAGAAATTCAAAATTTGAGCAAAATGTTTTTTCAACAAATTATACATGGTTGGATAGATCTCATCCAACTGAATAATCAAATCTACTTTTAAAAATTTTTGCTTCCTTTATTTCAATAAACGAAATCAAAATACTTTCAGAGCTTCATCCTATATAAAAATTGCTTACCTCTCGCAAACGATGTTTTCTTCTCTGTTTTCTTCATATTCACAAGTTTATGAATATTGTTTTATTAATCAGCGTAAAAAACTGACTCAAATCGATTATTTTTGAGCTCACCCAAATATAATGTGATCAATTTTTTTTCCTAAGTATGAATCACTATGTATAGATGTCGCTAATAAAATTTCTTTATGTGTCTAGCTTTTTTTAACAAGATATAACGGCAAGTCGTATACATCATTTCAACCAGCTTTTTAGGGACAATAAATA
>CAJNOP010000563.1:13063-30810 GCA_905250075.1 Rotaria sp. Silwood1 | reverse complement strand
GATCGTCATTAGATTCATAAGAGATGTTAGAATAATGCTAGATATAGGAATTCCGGAATTTCTGGGAATTGCTTGCAATTCCTAGTACTTCCTAGCGCCTCGGGTTTCATTCAGTTTCGGAATTCCGTTCCGGAATTGGATCATTGTTAGATCGATAAGAAATGATAGAATAATACTAGAGATAGCAATTCCGGAATTCCTAGGAATTCTTAGTAATTCCTACCGATTCCGATTTCATTCGATTTCGGAATTAGACGGAGCTGTGACGAGTTGCTTGTATTTGCTGGAATCGATTCCGGAATTCCTAGAAACTGTTAGAATGGATTCCTGGGGCGGAATTGATTCCGCAATGTGCATGATCGCGGAATAGGATGACTGCTCTTAATGACAAACTACTTTTAGTAAATAATGAGATGATGAAGTTGAACAAGTTGGATATAACATATATCAGAAAATCAGACATTAAGGCACATATTGTACATAATTGTATCGCATACGTCAAGGTATGGATTGTAATAGTTGCGAGTCAAGCGATCAAATAACCGGCTGCAACAATTGCACTCCAATTTATACTTCACGACAGTCTAATCGATATAAAATTTGATTATTGTTTAGCAATCTCTTTTTTTGAGAATCTTATTTATAATAACGATATCTAGTTGTTTTATTGTTTAGTGTATATTTTTTCGTTCGATCTTTTCATCGATGAAGTTGATTCTATCCCGATCTTGCATTTTTTAGTCTATAATTTTTCGTCGTCTTTTGGTTCATGATGATGATCATTTGGTGATGTTATGTTTCGATCACTTCAAATATTATCCCATTATGTTTGAGACTGCTTAAGTATTACCACGTCGAACAAACTTAATGGAGATAAAAGTTGGTCAATAGTAACATTTGATCACGTGAAGACATAGAGGTCGCTCAAAGATGACATAATCTTTCGAAATCTTTTGGTTATAGTGCAATAATGGCATATGACAAACGTACAATAAAAACAACTATTCAGCTATTGCTAATTTGTGATTTATCTTTACTTAATAAATATTTGCGTTTTATTTCGATTATTTAATTGTAAAACTGGTATTAATATGAGAAAATAAATATACTCTTGAAACTTAATTTGTATTTAAGTACATAGTAAGAAACAAAATCATGCATTAAGAAAAAATATTGTATTGATTACTTAATCCAGCGACAAAAAGAGTCAAAATGATCAAAAATTAATTATATAATACTTGAATTGCCTCTGTCCTCTACTTTCACCTTTTCATGATCATATTTAGATGGACTTAATGAACACAGATAGTTGTCTTGTTATCGATCGCTAAACATAAACATGACGACGAGTATATTAACGGTTTCAAGTAAAATTGTAATAGTCTCTCCATACTCCATGTTTTTTTAGATTCTTTCCAATATGAAGTAGAAATCTTCCACGTAGATACCAGTAATTTTAAAAATTCAGTTTTTGTTTTTACAACATTTTGTAAAGATCGATCTAATAATGAATATATTACAATAGTCTTTCTCAGTAGATCTCAAGCCATCATTAATAACAAGTCTCACCCATGAAAACCCAGTTATAAAACAGTTGATCAAGGGAGAACATATCACATACGTCAGGTTAACTCAATTTCCATTCTGAAAACTCGAATTGGTGCAAAGCCCAATATTAAAAGCACGAGCATCCAACACTTACGAGGGAACATTCTCAGGTGTTGGAGCGCTTTTCAGTCGGGACTTAGTACATTTTGTAGACCTTAGTGAGCTATGTTTACTATAAAAAGGGTTCGTGCCCATGACCTATTTCTAAGTAGATCGGACGTTTTTAGTTTTATAGTTGGATATTTCCAGTGTATCTCAACCGCGTTGTACACAAATGATCTCCGATTTTGATGAAGTTTTCAGCGTTTGTAGAGCTTTTAATTCTGAGCATTTTGATAAAAAAACATTTTCAAAACGCTTTTGTTTTGATGGAGATACATTCAAAATACTATAAGTAATAAAAACCCAAAAACTGTGAGAAAAATTTTTCTTGAGCGTTTTTGAGTTTTTATTATTTACAGTATTTTGAATGTATCTCCATCAAAACAAAAGCGTTTTGAAAATGTTTTTTTTATCAAAATGCTCAGAATTAAAAGCTCTACAAACGCTGAAAACTTCATCAAAATCGGAGATCATTTGTGTACAACGCGGTTGAGATACACTGGAAATATCCAACTATAAAACTAAAAACGTTCGATCTCCTTAGAAATAGGTCATGGGCACGAACCTTTTTTATAGTAAACATAGCTTACTAAGGTCTACAAAATGTACTAGGTCCCGACTGAAAAGCGCTCCAACACCTGGGAATGTTCCCTCGTTAGCCAAGGTTTCTTCAATGACATTTCATCTCTCACTCACACTCAAACAGGCAAAGATTTATTGTATTTCATATAACTTTTCTGAGACTCTAGGAAACATTATTATTTTCTCAAAAAACCCTTTTCTTGACCCTAAAAACCCAATTCAAATTTTTTGAGAAACTGACTTCAGATTCGGATTCCCCGATCCCGATTTACTTTCTTCAACCTTTATAAAATATCATTATTTTCTCAAAAAACCCTTTTCTTGACCCTAAACCCCCGTTTCAAAATTTTAAGAAACTGACTTTACATTCGGATTCCCCGACCCCGATTTACTTTCGTCAACCTTTATGGAAGATTTTCTAAAGTGGAAGTTTTTTTGACCCCAATGCAAACACACACACACACACAAACTATTTTTTTTCATATGACCCTCCCTACACTCAAGGGAATATGATCCTCGCTTCAGCCGACGAAAACAAGCTCGTTTCTGATTGGTTCATTTTCTGACCAATGAAAGCTCAAATAGAAAAACCGACTTCCGATTCACATTCCTGGATATCGATAACCCATTGCAAAGTTTTATCAAAAGATTGGAAAGCGTTAAAATAAACAAGATCGTTTCTGATTGATCGGCTTCCTAGCCAATACAAAGGCCTGCTGTGAAATCTGCCCTCAGATTCGGAATCCTGGCCACCGATAACCTATAGTAAAGTTCCATCAAAAGGCCCAAAAATCTGAAAATAAAAAAAGCTCATTTCTGATTGGTCGGCTTCGTAGCCAATCAAAAGGTCGGATGTGAAATCTGCCCTCAGATTCGGAATCCTGGCCGTCGATAACCTATAGTAAAGTTTCATCGAAATGACCAAAACCTTAAAACAAAAAAGCTCATTTCTGATTGGTCGGCTTCGTAGCCAATCAAAAGGCCGGATGTGAAATCTGACCTAAGATTTGGAATCCTGGCCATCGATAACCTATAGTAAAGTTCAATCAAAAGGTCCAAAACGCTCAAAATAAAAAAGCTCATTGCTGATGTTTTTTTGACCTTGACATATACATACATACATACATATAAACGCATTTTATTTCATATGACCCTCTCTACAGTCGAAGGAATAAAAATGAAGAAAAAGCAATTGTCCGAGTGGTGATGGGAGTCTTATGTTGCTCATATTGCCATGATCGGTTATCGTATCACTACATAGAATAGAGTAAAAGAGATATTTCGTGTACGAAAGTATTTCGAATGATTTTACCTCTACTTAAGAAATGTTGCTGATTCGGAAGATGGGTCACTACATGATCTTCAATTTGATGGGCATAGAAGTTTATAAATTCGTTTCTCGGTATACGAATGAGATTTTGCATCAGAGTTAAATTCTCCTGTGGCGTCATCCGATCGCAAAGTGGACCAAAAATTCGCCGAGCCTGTGTACCAACGTGACTGATTTGAATGACTAAATCTGCTATAGAGGAACGTTGGTTTTTCAGTTGGTTTTGCATCTGTTGTAACTGTTTATCGTTGTCCATCTGAGCTGTTCGATGTTGAACAACTTGATTAGCAAGAGTATTTGATATTTTTTTCATCGTTTCATACGCTCTTTGTTTTTCATTGACTGCTTGTGTCACTCGCTGTAAGTCTCGTTCGATGATTTCTAACTCGTTCACTTTCTGGTGCCCAAGTTGTTCGCTGGTTTGTCGTACTACAGTTGTCTGCTGAATGTTACGTTCGATTACACGTCTTCGAGCCTCGATATCGGCGATTTGTCGACGATTGGTCGCCAGTGCAGCTTGAATGTTGCTCAGTTGTTGTTCGCGACTGGCATGTTCTTGTTGCCGTGCGATTAAGTCTGCTTGAGTCAAGTTCACTTGTGATTGTAATGTAGTCATTGCCTGTTGTTTTTCATTGAGAGTATGTTGTCGTTGATTAATATCACGTGATAGACGACGTGTTTCATTGTCAAGTTGTTGTCTCTCACGTTCTTGTGCGGCCAATGTAGCCTCAATTCGATTACGCTCCTCTTCTAATGTTCGCTGATGCTGCTGTGCATTTCGTAGCAGTCGTTGTTGTTCAACCTTTTCATTTTCCAGTTCATAGATATTCTTAGCAACCATAGCGATATTCGCATTGATATTCTCCAGCTGATTTTGTGCTCGCTGAGTTAGAACAAGATTTTCACGAATAACTGCCTGGTGTTGACGAATTTCTTGTTCATAATTTTGTAGTTCAGTACGTTTATTTGTATGTTGCAATTGTTGTTGGGTTTGTTCGTTCTTTTTCATCATGCTTTGTTGTTGTGCGTTGCATAGGTGTTGTTGTAATTGATGCAAATCATTATTAGTCTGTTGAACTCGATTTGTGAGACTTTCAACAGAGTTTCTCAATTGTACAGTATCATTCGTAAGCCCATTGATCTTTTCCGCTTCTATTTCAAATTTTGTCTTTATGTTATCTAGTTCGTGGCGTTTGCATCCGAGTTGCTCTTCAGCTTGGGAATGCTGACATTTTAAATCATTCAACTGGTGTTCGATAGTATTGACAATTCCTCGCTGACCATTAACTCTGTTTGTACTCTCTGCAACCCGTTGCATTTGATTTTCACGTTGTGTTTGTGCGGATTGTAGAGATGTTTGAGCCTGTTGAAGCGATGCTCGACTGTGACTTGTATTGTCTTGAGCAGTATGATGATTCTTTTTTCGCACATCATGAGCATTTCGTTTATCACTAACAATCTGCGTCGATTTTTCGACCTCTATTTTTAGACGGTTAACATTTGCTTTAGTCGCGAGCTCGTCACACCGACAAGAGTCTTTTAGCTTAGCTTCCTCTTCGGCGAGTAATTTTTTGACAGTCTCAAGTTCCAACTTCGCTTTTTCTTCGTCGTGACGCGCTTGATCTTCGGCATTTCGAGCTTGTGTTTCTTGTGTTTCGCTATTGCGAAGTTTTTGTTCAGCCTTGCGTACTTCTTCCTCCTCATTTCGAACTACTTTTTCCGCTTCACATTGCCGTTTAGTTTCATTATCAAGTTTGGATTGAAATTGTGCCAGTGTTTGTTGTTCTTGAGCCAGTCTTGATGTCAACACAGCGCATTCATTTGTGAGACGTTGAAAGCTTGCTTCGCCCCGTTCCAGTTCTTGTTGTAGAACATTGACTTGTTGTCCAAGTCTATCATGTTGCTGTTGGATCCGATTTAATTCTTCTCTCTTATGTGCGAGTTCTCGAGTAACTTCTTCTTGTTCTCGAGTCAAATGTGCTTTTTCGTTATTTTTCGCTTGAATTTCTGTTCTAAAAACCAAAAGAATCTATTTTATACCCCGTAGAACACATACTGAAGCGGTCAGTTCTGAACATTCTATGAAACATATGAAAAAAAGTTCAAGCAGAAATTAAGGCAACGAAAAACTGGGCAGTGTCATTTTTGAATGCGATCAATCTTTCCTGAGTTCGTGTGAGATTTATTGAAACTCATTATTCTAAAAAAAAACATGGATCCTATTAGTCTACGCTTTGACATGCGAGCTGAAACGAACTATGGCAAAGATGAGTGTTACCCTTACATAGGCGGTTCCTCTAAATTTTTTTGGCACAGGATCGAAGACATGCTAACTCCCATGTGAAAATGTTATTATTGAATCAGATTCAAATCGATATAAAGACTACGGCATAATATGATTAACATCAAGAAAACTGATTTCATTTTGGCTTTCTTATTTTTAAGAATAAAAAGTGATTTTGATCATACTTAAATAGATTTCGATATTGGTTTCGGTTAAACATTTTCGCATGGGAAATCATTCTTAGGCACCTGTAGGATCAACGTACTCCATCATATATCAGAGTGCGATTAGAAATTCGACAGAAAAATTTGAACTGACTGGGTTTCATTCTAATCTAAACTTCAAATATCCTCGATGTGACTGTGTTTTGTTCAGTAGACTTCTGATCAATATAACTTAGGATAATTCATCTCTGCATGAGGAGTATTTTGGATACTATCAGATAATAGTTTCAAGTGACTTAGAATAAAAAGTGATTTCAGTTTCTTCCTAATGTCTCGATCATCTTTTTGGACATACAAACTTGGTCTTTTTTCAAAAAATTCACCATGCTATTCTGCATCAAAGGGTATATTTCACTTAATTCTTTTTAGTGTTTTCAAAAAAGAGTTCATGCTGCAATTAGTTTTGCGACTTTAGTTTTGACGTTTGCTTAACTAGGAATGTAACCAGGATTTTGACAGGACTCAGCATTGCCGAGCTCTTCCATAGGGTGAAATGCCAAGTTAATTTTTTTTAGTAAAGAGACTGGCAACGAAGTTGAGCTGGTGTGCCTTCGATTAGTGAACAGCTCATAACTCCAATGAATTTACTAAGAGATGGGTCAATATGTTACAATAACAGTATTTAAGTTAGTATGATTGTTTTATGTGAATCAGGCGTCAAAACCAAAACCGAAAAATTAATTGCAGAATTTGCTGTTTTTTTAAAAACACTAAAAAGAACCGTAAGTCTTGAAAGTTTTACATGATACTGTTAGTCAATGATTCAACTGTCTGAAGATACAAGATAATATATTTGTTGAGTGAAATACACCATTTGATGCAGAATTGCACGGTGAGTCTTTTCAAAAAAGATCAAGTTTGTGTGTCAGAAAAGATGATCGAACTACCAGGAGAATAACGAGATCACCGTTTATTTTGGCCTATTAGTCACGTTTTTCGATGTCACAATAGTGTGTCGTGAAGATTTTACTAACGAAGCGGAGCTTTTGAGTACAATTGGCGAAACAAAATAGAAACTGAGCTGAGAAAAGTCGAGTAGTAAAGTTTGTTCTCTATCTTTTACTGAGTGTTCAGTATAAAGTTCCACCTATCAGATGTCATAAGACCGAAAAAATCGCATTTTCAACTCCGACTTTTTTCGTCAGCGAAATTGTCGAAATAAGATGCCGAAAGATAAGCTTAAAAAGCATAGATATAACACATCATGTACGAGATTTCGACGTGCTTAACCGAGTGATATTACAGATAGTCAAATCGGACCCAAAACACGAGGAGAAAATTTTGAAAAGATCCGTTTTAGTCTCAGTGAAACTGAGAAAAGACGCTTTACTAGTGTTATAAACTCAAAATAACTTCAGTTCAGCTCTTCATCGAACATGTCCACAAGAAATCGAAAGATGTATGGTATGAATATATGTAAGTAGAACCAGGTCGAACAAATCAAGAAAAAATGTCCATCGATATTTTCCCGTAGTGTACAAATAGTAAAGAAGAAAACGCTATATAAGATTGAAAATATTTTCTCAACTACAGCTTTTCATGCTTCATGTACTGTGAAAATCTCGAAGAAATTGAACAGGTAGTTGTCGAGTCACGGTCGAAATGATTTACAGATGTCCCATCTAAAAAGTGCGTGAAAACATGTTGCTTTCAGAGCTTAACGCGTTTTTGACCTACAGGATAGACTTGCGGGCCAGGATTTTTTTCGCCATCTTGTTGTTCGACCTATCCTCTACCTTTTGTTTAATATGGAAGCTCTCCGAGAAAAAGGTAGATCAATGTCGGTCTACCAAAAAAAAAGAAAGCGTTTCGAAAAAAGTGTACATTAAGCAGAAGAAAGTATAGAGTAAATTACTCGATTCGATAGACATTTTTAATGGTGTAAAAAAATTGTTGGTTACTTTTTCGTTCTATCTCTTTCATTCTTTTGAAAAAGCAATTTTTTCTTGTATGACGTCGAAAAACAAATCGATTTTTTCCTCTTTCGGCGTTTTCCCCCTTATTGCTGAATAATGATGCAATTACATCATTATGCAACTTATTTCATGATTTTTAATAAATTATCTCGCAGACTATAGATTGTAGTGCATTACTTGCTAACACAATGCATTAAAACTCGTGAAATAGGTTGCATTATCATGTAGTCGGATCCATTATTTCTCAGTAGCTGCATGAGTACGTTGTCAGCTAGAAACTAGATATTGTCTATGTTCGTGTGACACTCAGACAGGAGCAAAAAAGAAAAAAAAATGAATTTTCGAAATCAGTTACAGCAATCGTAGTTATTACTCAAATACTATTAAAAAATGATTATAAAAAAAGATTGCAATTCCATTGTTGCAGCGGTTGATAACTAGCCAGTGTACGTCTCTGTGGACAAAAGTTGTCGAACCAAGTATATAATTGCCATCTATTTTTTTATACTGTATGTAGCTGCGCAGTTCTAGTCAACTTCAGCTTGCGCAAATAACCATTTCGGAATAGAACGCATTAGATTGTTTGTAAATGAATTTGCGGAATAACTTTCATACGCACGTGAAAACAGTTGCTTATAAAATAGAGTAAATCATCATTCAAACGTTCTTTGTATTCTCAGTTTTATCTATAACTAGCCCGAGCTGATTCTTTCGTGACATGGAACCTACTGTGCTTACAAAACAACCCGTGTAGTTTTTCTTTTGAGAGGAAGCTTTTCTCTGTTGGTCAAGGAAAGCAAATATATAAATGTCTTACTGTTGTAAAAGTCATATTCGAATAATGGTTTTATTCGTCTCTGTCTGACAAGCGTATTCTTTATCACAACATAGGTAGTTGCCTGCGATAAAAGAAAAAAGAGCTCGAATGTATTTCAATTTATCAATTATAGTGAAACAACATTTATCTCGAAAAAACTCGAGTTCACCAGTTCTAATGTGGTGAGAAATCAAAAGCATCAGAGGCAATGCTTAGATTATGGAATTACGAGTTTCGAAGAACCTTGTCTCATCAGCTCAGCTTAGAAACTCAACGGACTCAACTCACTCATGTTTTCCTCATGGATACGATGAAGTTCGTGTATTAGATATTGGAAACATCGTTTGATAAAAATAATCGAGACCCTTCCGAGAAGTTCTCATAGTAGCAATCATTTGTTTTAGTTCATTTTCAAATCAGTAGAAGATCGAATTCAATATATGTTCGCTTACTCGAGTTGTTGTTCTTGCCTCTGTAGATGTTGTATTTGACGTTCCCCATCGACAATGATTCTTTGCAATGCATTGGCTTCCTGTCGAACTCTTTCAACAATGAATTGGAATGATGCCAGCCTCTCCTCAGCAGTCCTAAGCTGTTGTGTTGATTCGTCGAGTTCTTGTTGAGCTTGATTCTGCTCTGTTTGTAACTGCCGTATGCGTTGATCAAGTTCCTGCTGTCGATTTTGTCGCATATCAATCATTTGTTCGATGCGATGGATCTGATCTTCAATTTTATTACTATCTTCTTGAAGACGATCACGAGCTAATTCATTCTCCTGTTTTCTATTTTCGATGACAGTACATTTCTGTTCGATTGCAGCCAGTTGTTGTTCAGCTCGACGTTGATCATCTTGTAGTCGCTCAATATCATATTCAGTTTGACGAATTTCTTGTTGCAATTGAGTCAAACGTGCATTCAAGTCTTTCGATTGTTGTTCCAGCTGTTGAATCTGTTGAGTGATATGTTGGTTTCTTTGCTCCATCTGTTGACGCTCTTGTTCAAGATTACGACGTTGTTCTTCTAACTGAATTTTGTTCTCCTCCTGTTCTTCTAATTGTCGTTGAAGTCGTGAAAGTTCAAGTTCTTTGGCTCGTAGTTGTTCTCGTAGTTGGTTGCATTCCTGTTGACGTTGCTGACGATCATGTTCGAGCCGTTTCTGTTCATCTTGTAGGTTTTCAAGTTCTTGTCCGACCCGTTCCATATCAGCTCGAAGTCGATTGAGTTCGTCGCTCAGTCGACGCAATTCGGCTATGTGTTCATCAGCGGCACGCTTGCAAACTTGAATTTTCTTTTCGAGATCTTCTCCTTCTCTTTTCGCGATATTTAATTGATTTTCAAGCTCCTGTTTCTTATGTTCAAGTGGTTTTAAATTTTCTTTGATTTGACTATATCGATCAGCATTGCTCGTAGTCTGTTGAGTATGAGTTGCATTCCCTGTTCCGTTTGTCGCATAAGCCATGATTCTACCAAATGCATTTCATAGAAGTTTGTATGGTTGACAGGTTTTTATATGCAATTGAAGGGAAGTGACACATTCACAAAGTTGGAAGAATCTTTGTTGATCAGCAGGAAAAAAATCGCGTATGAAAAATTCACAACTTTCTTTTCTTGACTATGCTGTTTTTAAAGAATGAGTCAAACACTTGAGAACTTTCCAGATGCGAGTGAAGGAACAACAAACAATGCATGCCACTCAATGTTTGTCTGACTCATGCGCAATGCATTTGTTTTCGATTGTCGAAATTTCCAAGTTGATGACAAAGGCATCACTAGTGGATTGATGATGACTATAAATTCGAGAAGAAGCAACACAATTTATCCACTTGCGATGGTTGACAATCAACTCATTTCAATCGTTGACTATTTACAATCTGGATCAGCTATCAATAAAACCAACTTTCATAATATCCGTCATCTCTATCAACAAATTCGTAATGCGCCGGAATTCGACGATAACGACGACAATGCTTTGACGCAAGTTGCACAGCATCTCAATATACGCATCGACACCGAAGAGAGTCGTCAATGTCTCCGAGACTGTGTATTTGAAGATGTGAATGATTCCATTTCGCTGATTAAGGGCAAATTGGCTACTGAAGTAAAACCACAAGGTCACGGCAATTTCAAACAATCAGAACATTCAGATTTTAGAGCGACAACAACAGTCAGTAATACTGAAGGTACGAAAGCTATTCTGATTTCTTAATTTAGTAATAAGTATTTTGCTTCTTCCTCAACACGGACACATGGCGAATAATATTCTCAAAATGAAATGAGGATTTCTCGATCAGATCGGAACTATCTATTCAAATCCATTGGATTCGAATTAAGAAACTTTGTCAGGGCAAACCAATGGAGAAACGGCAGATTTTGTATTCTCGGAGTTCCGATCATATTTCGGTATTTCCATCGTGATCCGAATTCCTATTCATTTTATTTCTTAGATTTCTAGTTTTATTTCGAAGATACACATCCTGGTTCCTTTTATTTCCGGTCGAAAAGCTCCGAAAAATAGTAGGAACTTGAAAGCCGAAAGTCGACGATTTTATCCAATGGTCAAAACTGTCCGGTTATGGACGACTTCGGCAGTAACCGAGAAAATACGGTCGCCGAGTCCAGGCAATGAATTCATGCTTTCAAGTTCTTACCATTTTCTGGTGTGCTGTCGCCAGTTCCCATCGTATATCATTGGTTTGGGATGATATCTCTAAGTTTCTAGCGTATCGTGAAGATACAGTAATACTTGCTCTTTTATAGCAAAAAATTAACTGTCGTCATTAGGAGCCTCGACAAATTATGTCATGAAATAAGTATCGAAGAAACTGGCAAAAAAGGGCTCTTCCATTTCTTCTGGTCTTATCAATGAAAGACTAACGAGAAACAAGAAGAATAACGTTGGGCGGAACTCGGTGGAACTAATGTATTTTACATTCTTCCTAATAATGTCTAATTTATTAAACAAGTAACGCTAATCGACAGTCGATTAGCTTAACCCTAGACTGACTTAGTGGTCTAAAAACAGATGTGCATCTGTGTCCACCTGTCTCTGTAATCTAGTAACCACATGTCAACTATGGTTCAGACGATCACAAATAGGGTCAGAAGGATGATAGAGCTGTTTCAAAGCGAGCAATAAAGTGCAAAAATATCTCAAAAACACAGGGACAGTGGTCACAAGAATGGTACATGTGATGACAAATACAGACAACATCATCATATCTATAGTGTTTTGAACGCTGTGTGTGGTCAGTCAGGTAAAATCTTTGGTTACGAGGACCATTATTGTGACCATTTTGAGCACATTTTTGCGCTTTTGAGTCATATCCTTGATAAATCAACGGTCCAGTGTGTCGCATTTGCGAATATTCAGAGTGTCTTTAAGGGATTTTTGATTATATCTTTCGTGACGCAGGACGTAGTTACGGTCATTTCTTTCATATTTATCCTAATTTCGACCGAATTATCCACCATCTTTAGCATTAAGTCACTCGTGCCCTTTCTATGATCGCTGCCCATAGACACGGCGCAAGTGCACGATACCATGGTGTAAATCACCAAGAAAGTAGTTCTAATCACCCAAATAATGGTCCGAATAACCACGTCTATGGCTAATCATAGTATGGACGTCATCATTCATACTGCGACAATGGTTATTTGCGTCATTGGGAGAGCCATTCGTACCATCAATATGGTCATTTGATGCATCAATGCGGTCATCTGTACCAAAGCTGTGGTCATTTGTACCATCAATATGGTCATTTGATGCATCAATGCGGTCATCTGTACCAAAGCTGTGGTCATTTGTACCATCAATATGGTCATTTGTACCATGAAAATCGTATCTTGTGCATGAAAAATGGTCATTTATACCACGACTATGGAACTTTGTACCATGAAAATGGTGACTTGTACCATGACTGCGGCACCTTGTACCATGTAAATGGTCACTTGTACCCCGACTATGGTACTTTGTACCACGAAAATGACCATTTGTACCAAGTGTTACAGACAGACAGACAGACACAGGTGAATTTCGGTTTCTAGATCCTATCCTTTCAGTCTATGGAATAAGACAATCCATACCCATTTCATTTAAGTGGCCGTAGCCATTTTTCTGAATAAATTTTAATGGACTGCCCAGAAAGTCAGAAAATGAGATAAAATAATTAGTACACAATAAACAAATGAGATTTTTGCTTAGGAAACGGACACTTGTATCCATTATTTTAAAAAATAATTAATGGAATTTCAATCGGGAAATATCACACACAGTTAATCAATTTTATTTCATTAAAATGGCGAAAACCATTGAAAACTAATCAAAATTCTACAATTAGTTTAACTCCTTGAGCCCCATAGTATAAAAAAAACTACACCTGTTTTATAATTATTTTCACAACATAATTTATAAATAAAACTTTTCATTCAAGTGCAGCAAAATTGAATAATAACTTACGCTGACAATGGAGAAACGTGTACTGTAAGTTAAATTGATTGACCATGTTCGGGTCAAATGAGCATTCTCACCGAGAAACTAAAGAATTTAAAATATGAGCGGCTCTTGGCGTGTATTGAGAGAGATATTCGAATTTTTAAGTACTTGTCACATATGTTAGCTAGCCACAATCTAAAATTTCATCAAAATTAATGTATCTTCTTTCGTGATGGTTGGATAGAGCTCGTCGAGTTGCATTAGAAAAAGTGTGTTTCAAATTCGAAAAAAGTCCTATGAAAAAAACCCTATGAAAACACTCAAGATGCGATTATTTTCAAATCTAATGGAAAAACGACCCAAAATTCTAGTTTTCGTTAAATTTATTATTACCTTTTGTTTTAAATTTGAAACATACTTTTTCTAATGCAACTTGACGAGCTCTATCCAGCCATCACGAAAAAGGATACATTAATTGTGATGAAATTTTAGATTGCGGGTAGCTAACATATGTGGTAAATACATAAAAATTCGAATATCTCTCTCAATACACGCCAACGGCCGCTCATATTTTAAATTCTTTAGTTTCTCGGTGAGAGTGCTCATTTGATCCGAACATGGTCAATCAATTTAACTTACAGTACACGCCCCTCCATTGTGAGTAAAACACATGTGAGTGCACACGAGATATTTGTGTTATGTGTTTTTGTGTGTGAAATAAGTTAATATAACAGTCTGCTTCAATTCAACCGAGCAGAAATAATTTGGGACTCAAAGGGTTAATTTGTCGAAACTAATGATATTCATTGAATGAAGATGATTGAAATCTACTCAAAATAATAATGTAAATCTGATCTTTAAAATTTAATTGAACTAATGGAATTAAGACTGTAAAAACGGACAAAAACAATTATTTTAACTGAATAACTAGTAGTTTCATTGTTCGACTTCCTACACTAAAAAATATTGGTTTATTACCGAACTTAAAAAAGGTTTAGCAAGCTGCTAAACCATAAAAGGATCTTCTCCGGGATACACGGGAAGAACCTTTACTTCTGAACCTTTTTTAGATTCCGTAGGGAAGAAAAAGGTTTTGTAGACAAATTACAAAATGTTGGAGGTTCAACAGAATACCTTGAGGATTTAATACAAAACCTTCAGAAATTTCAACTAAACCCTGAAGGCTTTTTAATTTTTATACAACACCTTTTTCTTGCCTACGGAATCTAAAAAAGGTTCAGAAGTAAAGATTCTTCCCGTGTACCCGGGGAAAGATCTTTTTTTGGTTTAGCAGCTGGCTAAACCTTTTTTAAGTTCGGTAATAAACCGATTTCTTTTAGAGTGTAGGTAACGTTATGGAGCTTGTAGGTTTGTCATTGGAAAGGGCAAATTTCAAGTTATCTGGCTATGTAATATTCATTTGTTTTTAATACATATGCCATGAGTGTTTTTTATAATGATACATTTTTAGCTGTCTACTTCTATTGATTTTTATAATAAACCAATGACAAATTATACCAAATTGTAGTCCAAATTACTCTACATATGTGGTAAAAATTCTCACATTTTACACTATTTCGTGTTGAGAAAAGGGATAAAGAAGACGTTATGAAGATGGAATAGACAAATAAACATGTATCAGTATAAAAACAGTCATGGCACACATCTTTGAAACAAATGAATCTTACATAGATAGATATCTTGGAACTTTCTCTTCCTGATTACAAAACTACGAGCTCTATTGAGTTAGTCTATCAAAAATTATTCAAAAAATGGTCACACCCATATAACTCTGGAGTGGACATGGCACATTATGCAGTTCAAGGATTCCCATCGTACTCAAAGAGATTCCGAATTTAGGAAATCCATTATTTTCCCTTCTGGAGTAACCTATGATGGTGATTCAATATAGAACTCATGCAACAATGTGGTTTTAATCAGGAGAAAAAAAATCCTTCAGTGTAATGGTTAAAGATTGAAATGTGAAAAAACTATAGATATATTCTAATAGTAGGAAATAAATAAAAAAATGGTAATAAACTTAATTGCATTTTGCAGATCTATTGCGTTTCTTGAGTAGATAGAGTATGTCTTCCTACTTCTGTTATAGCCTGCCATTTGTTCTCTTGCCGCTTATGTCACGATCTATAAAGAAGAGAGGAAAAGTTTTATTTCTCGTTTTATGCTTTAATACTGGTTACTATCATGTTTAAAAAAAAACATTTTTAGAATTTTGAAACTTCGTTTGATTTCTTTATTTTATTTTCGATTTTAATGATTTTGATTTTTCGATGCCGAAGTGAAAAAAATTCATTTAACGTCCGATCAATTCAAAATAGAGACCTTTGACTGTTCATTAACTTTAATTGAACAGCCTCGACCTTGGTTTGAAAAGCTTGAGAGTTTTTTCATCAGTTGATATTCTATAAACTATCCGACAAAGTCTGTATCATTATATCAGATTTGTTTCTTTTCATCATATGACAAGAAAATAATACGCATAACTGTCGTCAGTTGTGTGATCATTCTTGTGTTGGATTTCCTAATAGCCTGAGCCTCACTTTCGAATAGCTCAATGCCACTTAATTCCCTTCGTTGGAGCATCAGTATTCACCAATATGCTTTGGATATCTGTCGATTTGTCCAATACTGTGCTGTGACTACTATTTATTCTAACATCTACAACCAACGGAGAGACGAAGAAAGACAGAAATATTTCAAATCTTATGACTGGTTTTTCTTGACATTTTGGCAGCACAAAATAGAAGAGTCAACTATATCTTCAGAAGACTTTCTGTTCAGAGGTGTTTATTGAGATAAAACATGTTCTCCTATAAATTTACCATTTTTCAAAGCTGTCACTGCTTATCTTTAGTGTCAAATTTCATTTCATATTTATTATACCCTTGATTATTATTCTTTCTGATAATTGTAGAGGAGCCAACACCTCTTTCCAGCATCGATTGTGTATTGAATGTCAATGTGTCAAATCCTGAAGTATTTGCTTTCATTAATAACTTTCTCTTGCAATTAGTCGAAGAAGCCTATCAATTATCGAGAACGTAAGAGATTATCTATTGCACAGCGTAGCTATGCTGCTCTTGATGATTTTCTTCTATTTGCCATATTTCAGCATTATTTCAGGAACTCTTTATTCTAATATGGCCGAAGAAAGCATTGATGAGTTTTCCAGAGTCCTGCATCGGATAGTGTGCTAGATATGAAAAACCATGTGCTGACAACTTCGCATTAAAACTCAAATCTTGTTTATAATGCGGTTCTAAAAAGAAATATTTTATCTTTCGAATAACTCTGAATAGTAAGAAGTATTGTTTTTACGGCTGTCATAGTTACGTCAAGTTAATACTACTTACAAACAGGAATAGAAAGTCATGTTAAGAAACTACAAACTAAAAGATGCCGATAGTTGATCTAATTTCTAAATAAAAATATTAAGAGTTATACTATACTATTCGCTCTTTCAGTTATTAATTCGTCTAATCAATTTTAATTATTAATTTCTCGGAAAAATGATGACTTTTGATTCGCTTTATGGGCTTTAATAAAGAAAAGTCCATGACGCACAGGAAGCGCAAACAGAGATGTCGCGACAGGGAGGGTCGGTGGTGACCCCTCTCAATGTTTAAAAATTTTCTTTTTTTTCCCAGCGGAACTCTAGCGTTTTCTTCGGTTTTTGTTCACTGACCTTCCCAAAAAGTGATCGCCCGCTTCCCCCCCTCCCCCCCCCCCCGACAGTGGACAGACAAGCGACAAAATCGATTTTTGAGATTCAAATCCATATCTTAGCTAGCATTGAAGCTACTATAGTGTTGCATTTAACTGCGTACTGGATTCTGTTTTAAAGCGAGTATCTATTAAAAAACAGATACCGCAAAGTACCTAAAACGGGTAAATATCATTAACGGGACCATATACGGAAGATATATGTTTTAAATTGACAATATAGTTATATTCATTAGTTGTTATACAGTGTTATATATTTACTATATATTACAGGCCATTCGGACTTCTTAAAGTTCTTTAGGCTATATTAAGAGCAGAAACTCAGGTCCAGTAGAGTGAAAAATAGCTATTAGCCAGTAATGCAACTCGTTTCCCGGATTTTCCCGGAACTTTAATTCAAGTTTTAGTTTGTTATTTGGTAGAGCATATCATCATCTATCTTCAGTGGATGCGCAAAGATGCGCGTTTAAATCCTTGTTGAGATATAGTGTCTCAAACATAAGAGTCGATGTGGATTTTTAGCATAATGCCCTGGTCCCCCTCAGGTTCATCTGAAAAATCAACTTTCGAATTTCGACTTGAAACTTTGGGCAGAGAACACTCTAAAAAAAATAAGTACTCTACGAAACCCCCAAAAAAAGGTTCGGCAGATTTGAAATAGCGTCCAAATGGCTCGAAATGGTTAAAAAACGATTCTTCAGTTCTACG
>CAJNOP010000563.1:548-12963 GCA_905250075.1 Rotaria sp. Silwood1 | reverse complement strand
TACCTGACGTTGACGATCGGCTTCTGTTGACGGATTCTGAAAAGTTTGTATCAATTTTCGTGTTTCAACTTCACGAGCGAGGAAATCAAGTGCTTTTTGTAGATATTCTTTAGCTTGTCCAATCGCTTGTTGACTATCGTCGATGCAGCATGGTACTATATTATAGTAAATCAAAAAATCTTGATCATCGAATGTCAATGCTTGTTCGTAGAGTTTCAAAGCTTCTTTCTTTCTGTTAGTCATATCATTCATACACATGACATGAAATCCGGCATGAATCAAATATTTCGGATGAACAATCAGTCGACGGAGCACTTTGCATTGCATCTCGACCAATGATCGAGCTCGCTCTCTTTCCAGATGGTATTGATTTATATAGGACAAATTATTAGAAATGCTAGCAGATGTATTTGGCTGTTTCAAAATTTCAACAGCAGCATCAAGACGTTGCCGAATATCGGTCTCGAACTGTGGGTACAGTTGTTCGATCGAAGTGTCCTCGTTATCATCACAGAAGGAGGCCCATAATTCACGAATTGAACCAAAAACGGGTTTAAATATGTTTTGATTAAATGGTAAAACACTCTTCTGTGAATGAACTAAATCGAGGAATTGAATAAGCAGGCAATCTTTAAGTTCGATTTGTCGCACTTGTACTTCAGCTATGTTCATTTCGACCATTTCAAGTCGATCTCGACGTTCTTTCCACTGATCAATTGTTCGACTTTCGTCGATAGATTCAGATGTTGCAAGTTGATCTTCACTACAGACGATCAATCGAGCTGAACCAGGTTGACCTTGTCGTCCAGCTCTACCAAATGCTTGCTGTTCGATTCGAGAATTTCTTGGCATAAATGTCACGATCACATGTAGACCACCTCGATCATTGACTTCTGTCATCGTTTTTAGATCTGTTCCTCGTCCAGCCAAATTCGTCGCAATAATCACATCACCAGAATGTACTTCTTCCGGTTTAACATGCTCAGCTAAATCGCTACGAAGATACAATTTCAAGTTTCGATGTTGATCAGATAAACACGATCGAATATGTTCAGCATCACAAATTGTTTCACAAATCACCAGTACACCTCGATCACGCTCAATGGCAATCAGTTGGCATTCTTTTTTAATCTTATCCAACCATTCGTCACGATTTCGACCGAACTGACCTATTTATATCGATATAACAGATGTTAAGATATGTCTGAAGCAATGATCATATTGAAAGGAGAAGTGTTTATGTCGCTAAATGTCTTGAATTGCATACATCCTGAAATTTGAATACTTCAGTCGATTTTTCTGCAGGGGCAATCGAATCTACAAAATCAACTTTTGTTGAAGTTTCAGTACAACGTGACAGGTATTTCAAAAATTTCTGTTCAGAGCCTTCCAAAGAATATCGTAGTCATGAGGGGCTGTGCAACAAAGGTTATCGAGGATAGTTCAGAGGATAGGAAAAGGAGTTTCAGCGTAGTTCCAGGTGAAGTAAAATTATACAGTATAAAAAGACAAAATTGATAGCTTATCAATTTGTATTTCAAACATTTTTCGAAAATTTTCTCATGGTGAATGTGGATGAAACTTGTTTCGATGCTTTCGTTCTTCCATGCTTCCTATGGCCGATACTTGTGACACCGTCTCAGCTCTAGTCATATTCTCCATCTGTGAAACATCAAGGTGACACTTTAACTCGATACGGGTGCTATCTTTCTATATACCGTCGATCTTTTTCTATCCAGTGACACTATTTCCGAGTCGTTTCGAAAGAATTAATAATGTCATCTTTTGGTTTAGGAGAACTCAGTTTAGAGCCTGAAGTCAATTCTCAACACACTCGTTGTAAAGCAAAAACGTTCATTCTTGTAAGCAGTTAAATTCTGTGTCGAGTGATATATGACTTCATCCTTTTCGTGAAGTCATGGAACAGTTGCATAATAGCAAAACTCTGAGGACAAGTGTTCCAGAAGTTTTTTGGAAACACGGCAGTCTTAACAAGACTGCTAAGCCCTGTTTTGAATTTTTCGTTTATACAGGATATTCTAGGCTCTGTTCGATATATCTGCATGTAAGCTAGAATTTCACATTTTGAACTCATTGAAGTCTGATACTTGTCGGAAGTTTCCAAAACCTTTTGTCTGAATCCAGTATTATACTTATAAACTACATAGGATGAAGGACTTCTCTTCACCCTTACGATCAAAGCATTCAACACGATCGCAATTGGATTGAAATGTAACGCACGACGAAATACGTTGAACCCTAGTGCAAAGACTTTTCTATGTTCATTACAGTTGGTTGTAACATTAAGACCGGCACGTTGAAAATTCCATTTAGTGTCACAGTCTGGGATAGATGTATGGGACTTTCTATCAAGAAAATGAGAAGTTACTTGTTTTGCTATATACTCCAAAACTCATTTTCAATAATTTTTACCAGATGAGAAGGTTATCTGAGACCTACTTTAAACTGCGTCAATTGAACACTAGTATAAAAGCAATAAATCGATTTTTTTCCGGAATAACCTCTTATTTTACTAGTGACAGAATATCAAACTTCTTGACTTATTTCAATTGCATAATTCGACTAGGAGCTGCAATTAATAAAACATCACTGAAATTATTAGAATTGTTTGATTTCGCATCTCCTTGTATTAAAATCGTGTTGTTATTTTGAAGAAGATGCAATTTCGATTGATTTCATTTCTTCTGCTTCTTGAATTACCAAAAAAACAGGTTTAGCACAAGTTAACTTACTTGGATAGTTTTCAAACACGCTGTCAATATATTTTGGTATCGTGATAGTCTCAACCTGATAAACTGATTTAAGAAATCTCCTGGCTTGTTCACCACCCAATGTTCCAGTGACTCCATACAGATGAGGCTGATATCGTTTGAAAAGTGTTACATTGGAAAAGAACGAATCACACATATGTTCAGGTGTCACACGTAAGTTATGTTTCATTTGAAGAAATTGATGTATACCATCCCTCCAATGCATATTTGTCTGAGACACGCCGGTATTAGCAAAATCCACGACAACAATTCGTCCATCCTGACTAATGACATAATCAACATTTTCTTCTAAATGAAAAAGTGCTCGTTTGGCACTTTCTATCCATGTCGATAATTTCTTGTTAATAAATGCTTTACGATAATGTGGATATTGAACAAGATTTCGATTATCTAATTTGTCTTTAATAAAAGCCAAAATATCCACTAAAAGGAAGAATTTCAAAGATTATCATTAAATCAATAATGTCTGACCTGTACAACAACCATTCGGTTGTCGAATAATAAATTGTCTAGCATCCTCAGTCATTGAAAATGTTTGAAAAATTGAATAGATTAATCTCAGAATGACATTAAACGCCTTGTAACCAGGTGTAAGTGATGCTAATTGTGTAAAATGTTGACGTTGATCAATGAACATGCTGTCAACTTCATCGACAATGGCTGCTTCAAAAGATCGATTAGCACGAATTTCACTTTGTAGATAAAAATCTCTACGAAGAAGATCGCCAGCGAAATGATTTACCGTTCCATAAACAACATCAACACCGTAATTGGGTATCTGTGGTGGATTACAACAATTGTGTCCGGCGGATAGATTAAACATTTTGTAGAATGTACCAAATTCTTCAACATCACGCTGAGCAAGAATTTCTGATGTTGTAATAATATCGACACGTTTATTCAATGGAGGAAGCGAAAGATAAACAGCCACTAAAAGTCGATCAAAGAGTTCAATGACTATTATGGCCACCATGGCTAAGTGATTACGTCGTTAGAAACGTATCAACAAGGTGATGGTGTAGGTATGGGTATGAGTGTGGGTGTGGGTGTGAGTGTGAGTGAGGATGTGGGTATGGGTGTGGGTATGAGTGAGGATGTGGGTGTGGGTGTGGGTATGAGTGAGGATGTGGGTGTGGGTGTGGATGTGGGTGTGGGTGTGAGTGAGGATGTGGGTGTGGGAGTGGGTGTGGGTGGTGAGGGTAAGGGTTATGTGTGGATGAGGGTGTGGGTATGGCTGTGAGTGGTTGTGGTGCGGATGTGAGGATGGGGGTGAGTGGATGTGGAGGTAGGCGTGGATGAGGTTGTGAATTTGGGTGTCTTTTATCCATTCCACATCCACACCCACATCCTCACCCACAGCCTAGGTTCGAATTAAGAGAAGATTTTTTTCGCGTGGCGTAATTACGTAGCGAATGCTCATGACGAATGGCCATATTTTGTATCTATTTTTCAATTTTTAATATTTTCTTGAAAAAGCTGTTAGCGTGATCCCTGCGAGTTCAAAATGTGAAACACGATCTTACTAGTTTCACGAATCGACGAGAGATACATCAATTCTATGATTTTAGGAAATGCTATGTCGGTCACGGTTTAGGGGGAGGGGTGGTGGGGCCAAATTTCTATCCCTAAACACTTCAACACTCTTTCTAGATCTGTTTAGATCGTGATTCACAAAAAACAAAGTATACCAGAAGATGCAGCGTGAAAAGCTCTACAATCTAAAACAGAAAGGTGGGTGTGGGTGTGTGGGTACGGGTGGTGTGGTGTGGTGTGGGTGTGGAATGGATAAAAGACACCCAAGTTTACACTCTCATCCAAGACTACCTCCACACCTCACTCACAGCCACAGTCACACCCTCACTCACCCTTTGTCTATTTTTGAATACTAAAGGACCACATATAAAATAAGCTTTCTGTTTTAGATTGTAGAGCTCTTCATGCTGTATCTTTTAGTATATATTGTTTTACCAACAAAAATATTAGGAATTGCAAAAAAAAGATACAACGGAACGACAGATATTCACATGTGAGGATGTTCCGTGACTGTTATTTGAATTTCGTTAGAAGCCGCAAAAGGTGAAATGGTTTTTTTCTTGGAAACAACAATCGATCTTTTAAAGATGAGTCTTAACTCAAAAGTGTACTATACAAATAAATAGAAGCCAGTGATCGATACTTACACATAGCAACAATGATAGATTTCCCTTCGCCAGTACGTATTTGTGCCAATCGTCCTTTCTTTTTGGGATTTTCAATTAAAATCAAAAGAGATAAAACTTGAATATCTCTCGGTCGATATTGTTTGTGAAGATGAGCAGCTCGAATGATGATAGCTATTTTATAAAGATCGTCATCCCCGAAGGTTTGTCGTTGAATATCGTTGATTGTCCATCGAGATGTTTCTGTTTGATAATGATGCATGACTTTTCGATAGCGTTGCTTGAGTTCGATGATATTAAGACATGTATTTTCTGGTTCAAGAGCTAATTCTTGTAGAAGAGTTTCAACTGATTTTGCTTTTCCTTGTTCGTCGACGATTGTGTTCATTTCTTTCATCCATTGTTCAATGGGATGTGTGGTGATTGTCTTGACAATTCGTCGGACTTGCGATGGAAGTAAGATTTGATTGTTGACTATGGTTTCAATGACGAGCAAAGCCGTTTTCAATGATGATAGCTTATTGCTGATTTCCGGACTTCGAAATGTTCTTTTGAGTGATTCAATTGCTCGATGATCCCATTTCAGTTGAAACAACTCGTCAACATTCTGTTCGAGAAGTTCTCGATAAATGTCCAATGGTTCTTCTGTTTGTGCAGAAATCATTGATGTTGTTATTTTTGGAGAAAACAATTCAGATAATGAAAGATGAGGAGCCACGTGAATGTTTTCAATCGCAGCTCGACTTGTTCTACTAGAGAAATCAAAGTAATAACTAAGAAAACTATAATTTTTTGCTCTTCATTTAGTGAAAAAGCTAATGAGTGTTGTTGCAAATCAGACCGCTGATACGATAATGCCGAGAAAAATAAGGAAAACCGTTTTATTTATATTCGCATTTGAAAGGAACTTGTTTTTCGTTGTAAGTCAGTAATTTGCATGTCAGCTGTGAGGTCGAGGATTTACGATCTATTTAAGCTCATACGATAAGTACGAGAAATGGCTTGCGAGCAAAGTATTCTTCTAGTCAAATTTCTTCAGAGTGTCGTCCTTAAAACATAAGCAAATATCTTAACCTGATCTCATCATTTTATATGCACTTATATCCATTATTCTATACTGGTGTGTATTGTTCTATTCTGTAGCGTGTATTTTCCATTTTATTCAATGATAGGTTTTTCTTTCTCTATGTTTGCTTTTGACTATTTTTCTTTGATGCTCTTGGATATTATCATATCTAATATATCGGTCAAAATCTAAAAACTAAAAGTTTAACATAATGAATAAGTACATATGACATGATAAGAAGAGAGAAATGACATAATAGAGGAGAACGCGCAAAAGTGACACAGGAATATAGTTAATTCCGACGCTTCGTAATACCTTTTACGTTCGATAATGTTTACTGTTAATTTCTATATTTTTCTGATGAATGTTACTAAGCTCTTCATTTTCTTACTAGAAGAACGCATGGTAGTCAATAAATAGGAAGAGGTAAATGCAACAACAAATTACCTAACAATGCTCATAGTTTTCGTTTAATTTTGCTCAGAGGGTGGAAATTTGGGAGAGAAAGTCTCTCAAAGTTAGGGAGAAGCGTTTCTTTGTATTTAGTTTTTTGTAATAAACTATAGTCTCGGTTGAAAATTCCAAGCGTCTCTTTATCAATTTTAAAAATTTTCTTTTTCCTGGCTTTCGCGCTAATGAACTTATAAGAAGAATTTAGATCAATGAAAATGAGTTTATTGCTTCTATATCAAAACTGTTAATATCAAAAGTGTCAAAATGTTACTTAACCCTTCGTGGTTGTCCTGATTTTTGTACTTCGTAGTTGTCCTGGGGTCCGCCTGGACCCACCTATAGAAAATTACAAAAAAAACGATTTTTTCCTTTCTTCAAGTGTTTCATTTGACTTATATGAAGAGGTGGAGATCTTTCTTTATAAAAACTAATGAGTCAGCTCTCGTGAAAACAATGTAAAGATGTATGATATCGCAAAAAATTACTTCTCTAATCGTTTTTGTAGCAACATTGATAATAGCTGGGAAAAGCATAGAATATATCAATCTAGTCTAGATGATAGGATTCTACGCGTACGTTGTTATATATATAATCAATTGTACAATTGAGAAAGCAAGAAACTTTTCTTTTTGAACTATAGCTACTTTTATCTTTCTCTTTATTATTAGAAAAAGCAATAAAAACTCAGTTTTTTTTTATCAAACTGATGATATTGTTTGTATATAAATCTTTTTTTCATAAATGCAAAGTATACTCTAATGTTTTTCCATGCATGTTTGACAAGTTACTGTTGTGACACTGTTGGAATGAGACAAACAAACATTTTGACCACAGCTGGAACATGTTTGTCGAACTTTTCGTCCTGGTTGAGCTGGGCATAGGAAACACCTTTTTTGGCTTGATGAATTTGGATGTTTTGGCTAACATCTTTGATGCTCTCTGAGTGAACCTGACAACCTAGTGAGAGCAACGCCAGTTTGACTTTAGGCATAAGCCAAACTTCTTGACTACGGCGACGATTTTGTGCATCTGTCAAAGTTTTGCTCAATTGCTTTAAAAACGTACGTAACATATAAGCCAACCAAAGTAAATCATTTTAAAAAAAATTGTGAATCAACAGATGACAGCTTTATCAAGACGAAAAATATGCTGGTAACAGCATAGTTGTCGTAGGGTCCATCCGGACCCACAGCTGCATTTTTCATCTGCTAGGCTTATCGTTGATTTCTAATAAGGATGTTGTAGACCAACATAGGACTAGATATTAGATAAGGGGACTGGCCCGAAACAGAAGCTCTTGATGTAGTATTAAATAAAAAACTCTGAAATGGGTCCGCACGGACCCCACCTCAACCACGAAGGGTTAATGTTTTATCTATTTTTCATCGTTACTGCCATCATCATGTGTATGTATAAATATGTTTTGATGGGGTGGTGTGGGTGTGGTTGTTGATTCCTGCTTCTCCCATACCCACCTACTTCAGTACACACTGCCTATGTCGTCGATTTTTCATCAAAACCACCGGTTACCGGCGGTCCATAGGAAAACCGCTGGTTCGAAGCGGTTTCTGTTCGTTTATCGATTTTTTTATAATTTTCCTTCTAAATTAATATTTTTAGTCTTGAAAAAATCTATTGCAACTCAAAAAAGTCTAGATAATTATGCAACAGTAAAATTCTGTCAGATGGCGCCAATGATTTTTGTATTGGCTGAGTTATCTCGCGAATAACTATTTTTATGGCGCCATCTTTAATAAAAATCGAAACTTGAAAACCAAGTAAATATAGCAGGTGTGGCTGGTACCCGTGGCTTCAGCGCGTTTGCATATATAAGGGGCGACGATTTTAACATAATTCTAACCATTTTGTAAGAGTTTAAAAATATTCACGCTCTGTGATACCCGAAAACATTTAGCTGGTGAACTGCGGTTAACCGTCCGGTAAACCGCTCAGTTAACCGGATGGTTAACCGGGGTTGACCGGCGGTTTTCAGGAAGTTTGAGAGACATGAGTGGTCCCTTACTTTTCACTGAATTTGAACCATTTTCTCCCTGCGACGTACTATTTTCTCCGCGATTTCAAAGCATTTTCTCATTCAGATTTACTATTTTCTCTTTTGTATCGAAGTATTTTCTCTTTGATAACAGTTATTTTCTCTTTCAAATTTACTATATTCTCTCAGTTATTGAATAGATTAAGTCTTTTGACGAAACAAGAACTTAGTGTTCTTGCAATAATGATAACATCTTTTGTGTGAGATAGAGTAGTTGGTTTTATTATGTACAGTGTAATCAGCTCATCAAAAAATTAAAAACTGCTCAGTGATCTTAGACAATTTTCAGGGAGGAAGTCAAAGCCCAAGAAAAAATTGAGATGGGGGAAGTCTCCACCTTTCCCACCCTAATTGTACGACCTGATGATGCATGAAGGTGTTGAGATGGTGCCGTGGTGCTCATATATATTTTTGCGGAATAGCATCGGATTTCCGATGATAGCTAGAGGTGAATCATACTGGTTCAATTCAATTTGTCAGTGGCAGGGAGCCTTTGTCATAACCATCGTTGAATTTTATAAAATCCGTTAAATCGCGAAAAATAACCTTGCATCAACCGAAAAACATTGTGAGCGAAAATTTCGACAATCGGGCTATGGATTTAAATTCTCAACGTCGAAAATCTTCAGTCAAGTTTTATAAAAATCATTATTTTCGAGAAATAGCTTTGTCTTGATCGAGAAAATCGAGCTGAAAGAATACAACTTTCACCTCCACGTGTCAGCTGAGATCCTATGTTATTTTCCAAACTATATGAGCATCACGACACCAGTTCCACACGTTCGAGTATCATTTGTACTTTGGTGCTGCACTTACCCACTTGAACGGCACACTGCGGAAAACACAGAGGGTGGAAAATCTCCAATTGGTACAAATTTTGAAATTTGCGTGTTAAAGTTTTCAAATTTCAAATTTTTTTAATTTTCAGATTTTGAAAGTTAGTACAAATTTATGTTCACATAGATAGAAATAAACAACTATATAGGTATGACTAAATTTGAAAAAGACAGATATCAAATATTTACTCACATTATATATTTCTGAGATAGTGTTAGAAAGCAGAAATTAGAGATGTAACACTCGTATTTTTGAAATCCAGAAATATATAGTATGGGTGTATTTCTGCTTTTCTGGTGATTTTTTAGAAATGCATAGTGTGAGTAAATATTTGATATCCGCTTTCTGCCGACGATTCTGAGTTATGTACAGAAGTAAATATATGATACCTTGACCAAAAGTCAGATATCAGCAATCAGAGATTCAGTTAAAATTGATAATAATTTGAGATTTGCGACGATGTCGGAAAGCAGCTGTCAGATAGAACTGTTTTCAGTCCTAGTCTTAAGTACAGTCTTCCAAATATTTTTCATTTGTAGCCAGCAACTACATTCTCAAAAAAAATTGGTACTCTACTGAATGAGGGTGTCGGCGTTCTCGTTCCTTGGGAACGGAGCGCTTAGGAACGAGAATCGCTGACATTTTTAATGGACAGCATAAGTTCTAAGTTACAGAGGAGCGTTTTTTGTATACTTTAATTAAGGAACAGAGAAATCTAACTTTGTTCCTAAGTTTTCAGCTGCTAAAACTCTACTTGCGTTCCTCGGAACGGGAACTTAGGTTGCGTTTCTGTTTCTAAGAACGAAACGGGAACAAGATACCCCTACTACTCAACTTAAAAATAAGTTTAGAAGCCTTCGAAACCAAAAAAAGGTTCTTCCCTCAGCCACACGGGAAGAACCTTTTTTGGTTTTGAAGGCTTCTAAACCTATTTTTTATGTTCAGTAGCGTACCTATTTTTTTGGGTGTATAGAACTGAAAAAAGTTCTGTACTCTCTGACTAAACCTTTTTCAGTTTTAGATATGTTTGTTAGAACTGAAAAAGCGTACAGAAAATGGTATCAAGAATACGATTCTATCAGCACACCTTTTCTATTACGTTGTACGACTCTCATCTGTAGCTATCACATGAATTTCTATGTTATCTTCCAAAACTATGTAAGCACCACTACAAAGTTTCGGTACCAAAAAAGTGCTGTGGTACTGGTGGTTCGAAACCTGCACTTTTCTCCTTCATCAATAGTCATTTCAGAGAGCATGTTTTACTGCAATTGCTGCTCCTAGAGACAAATGTCCCATCATTTATTTTACTAACAAAAAGTTTTATCTTAATCAGGTCAAGTCTTCTGGTTCTGGGCTACTGTTCATAAGGTTTATCAGAAATCTGGGGCGGGGTAATTGGGCCGCTTATGTGTCCTCACCTTTTCCTCCGTATTATTTAGTTCTTTTTTCGAGTATTTGCTGTTCAATTTCATCGAAATAGCACATGACTCTGCCGTTTTTGAGAACAGAGGTAATTACAAACATCGAAAGTATCACTTCGTGAATGCCGAATTAGGAAAAACACTTGAATAGATGACTGGTGATTGACAGATGAGATATGAAAATACCTGTTATGTTGCTTGTCTGAAGATCGTTCTTGCTTAGCTGAACCTGAATTGAAAAGTGATGATAATTTGGAATCAAGAGTGATTGTAGAATGTGTAGTTCGCTCTGATGTCAAACTGAATGCGCTTGAATTTTGATCTTCATTGGTTGATTCAGGCAAAACTGTCATCCAGAGATGATCGAGCCACAATCTGGGTGGTATAGTGTTTGTTGCTAGTATGTCAAGTAATTTTTCGACGGGTACCATTGCAAAGGTGACGCATTCATGGGTCAAAATTTCTAACAAATATCGAAGATTATTTTCCAACTGTACTGGATTTGCATTTTCAAATTGACTCGTCCAATCGACGATGATATCAAGTAGACGGGATTTTTGTTCATAACTCCAGGGGTCAAGAGCGAACAAATAGTCACATACAATTTCATAATAATCGACTTTTCGATTTGATAAAGCCATTCTCGGTTTGCTTTTCTCTCACCCAAATGTTTTAAATTTTTGTATCAATTGTGCAAGTAGCAATTCTTTTCGTTTCTCTTTTCTTTTGTTGATTTTAATCAAACATGATTAAATTGACTGAGAACGTGGCGTTAAATGTCGTTCAATCATCAAATAATTAGCCAATCGGTAGATCGGTAGGACATTTTTTCTTTCCAACAATTCTATAAATTTCATTTATGTTTTTTGGAACTTGAGAGAAATCCTATTCATTTTTATTTCGAATGTCAATGACACATGATGATGACGTCACTGTTCGACACACAGTATCACATTTCTCTTCAGGTTTTTTCCTTGTTTGAGCGATGGTGTAGTGGGTGAAACACAGTCAACGGAGAAATCTCCAAGCGGATGGTAAAAACATAAACTGTTTTTGATGTGAAGTGCTGCATTGCGTACACCACATTGATTGTTTGAAAGAAAAACATTTCGTCTCAGCTAAGGTGACTCATTCCATACTGTAAACAAAGATGACGTCTGATCAATGGGAATTTTCATTATTTTTTAAATTTTGTGAGTGTTGAGTATGTGGAGACCAAAAAGGCGTCATTTTCATCCACCACGGTTTTTTCCTTGCAAAACTATTGCTAACACTGAATAAGAAAAATCCAACTCGTTCATCTATATAAGTTGAAACGTACAATATTTGCTGTTTAGAATCTAAAATTGTGAGACATTTGCTGCTCTAAGAAGCATAAATATCGATATCATTAACTGCCATACGACATGCAAAGCAACAGATAGGTGAAGAATTCAGCTGACAATAGTGTTGAAAACTTTGTGTAGCATTTGAAATAATGTGGGTGTGGGTGTGGGCGTGAAACGATACCCAATGTTCTCAGATTTCTACATCCTATACCCACACACCCACACCCACACCCCAACCCACACGCGCACCCACACACCCACACCCACCACAACGACACCCACACCCACACCCACAACCCACCC
>CAJNOP010000562.1:64144-138597 GCA_905250075.1 Rotaria sp. Silwood1 | reverse complement strand
CAGCAGCTTGTAAATTTTTATTCACTTTTATATCGGCACTGGACGTCGTCCATAGAAACTTTATCAATTGGTCCGAACAAAATACTTTTCAAGTAAATATCATTTGCAAATTGCGTTTCATATAGATTTTCAACTATGTACTGTTAAATAAAGAATACGTACATGAATTCGCAAAGGATGTTCTACGAATGCTCAAACAAATTCAGTAATGAATTTCTCTGCTTTCATGAAAATCAAGCATTGAAATTTAGGTTTCGATTTTCTGCTGGAAATAACATTGAATTCCTAATTGAATAGTTGGATATTTGAACTTCAACTATTCGAATACTTGAATAGGTAAATAGGTGAAATTCAACTATTCAATACATTGAATGATTGAATAGTTGAATTCAACTTTCAAGTTTGACATATATGGTCAAGTGATTCGTATACTCGTTTTCGGATTCGGAGAAGTCGAAAAAAAGAAGGATTTAACTTAAAAGTTCGAATCTAACCTTGAGAAACGAAATAAGTAAAATTACACACGAACTAGTACTACGACGAACTAAGTAATAAAAAGTACTATGATAATGTAAGTAATACGAAGTACTGTGCCAGAGTAAGTAATAAAAAGTATTATGAAAGTGTAAGTAACGCAAACGCAGCACTTACCTTTTGCTTGTTCGATTTGCAATATTTACTATCGAAAAATGAAATCATCAACAATGTTCGTCACATGTATACTTTCTGCTCTTGCGTTTCTCTTGCTCTTATTTTCTCTCTTCCTGTCTCCCTTATTCTTTCTTTCCTCTCTCCTATTTTCTTTCTCTTAGTCCACTAGCTTTGTCTCTTTTTTTCTCGCTTTCTGATTTTTCTTTGACTTTTTCTTCGTCTTATTTCTTTTCTCTCCATGATCTTGAACAGACCAATCAAAATACAAGGCTTTTAAAATGCACCTTCTGTCCACTGGAATACAAAGCGATAAAGATCACGAAAAATGCTCATACTCTTCTGTAATGCAGAGCTCGACATTGTACAATTTGAACTATAATTTATAGTTGGGATCAAACCTTGACTTTGGCTTTTTAGGCTACTTTTATATAAAAGCAGTCAAAATTTGAATTATAATTTATGACTACCAAAAAATTTTGGCTACCGCGTTTTTTGACTACTTTTATATAACATTGGCCAAAACTTGAAGTATAATTTGTAATTGGGGTCAAATTTTGGCGTTGGCTTTTCAAGCTACATGAGTGCCAGCGAAATTTTTTTGAAAATCTAACTTGTTTTCGGACTCGAATCGGTATTTTTTTCCGATTTTTAGTAAGTTTTTTCATGAATACAGTGTGTATTTGCTTTAGTTGTAAGACGGATAGAGTGAGCGTTCAGCAAGACAATGTCGGCCAAGTGGACACAGTAGCCGTTGGGGCTGTCAATAAACTGCTCAGAAGTGTTTCTTTTATTTTCGCTTCTGAAAGTCAAAATTTATCATAATAATCTGTGAGAAATCTGTTTGGAACGCTTAGATCTACTACTAACCAACGGTTCAAGCAAATCTAATGACTAGTTGGTTTAATGCATCGCATTACCTTTTATCTTTCAGTTTTCAAAAAGAAAGGACACCAAGAAAGTATTAATTGTTAGCTGAAGGACGGAAGCGCGTAAGAACTTGATTTGTCTCATGGAACTTTTCCACATTGAATTCTGCGCAATCATATGTACTTAGGGCAATCCAAAAGTACTGAGCGAGATACGTTATTTTCGTTTAGAAGGCTTGAAGAAATTTTATTTTTTTATGAGATGGTAGAGTAAGTGAAGCTCTATTTTCCCATGCTATTTGATCACTCTTCGACTAATATCATACTAATAAAATTTCGAAAAGAACTGATTTTGTGTAAAACTTCACTAACCGGTGAGGCAAATTAAATATTTCAATTACTTAATAGATTGTGTTGAAAAACAAAATATACCGCAAGATGCAGCGTGAAAAGCTCTACTATTTTTAAAGGACAGTGTATTTTATATATGAAATAAGAAAAAAATGATTTTTTCGGGCTAGCGAAAATTTGTTGCACAGAATTTTGGTGTTTTTTTAAAACAAGAAGTACACAATTAAAATAAGCTTTGTAGATTGTAGAGTTTTTCACGCTGCATTTTGTGATATATTTCTTTTTTTTAAATAAAAGATATCAGGTGACAAAAACATGAAATAAGAAAAAATGAATTCATCTTGTACCAAAAACTATCGTTTCCACACGGTCGAAAATTGGTCTCTCAAAATATTTTTCATCTTGAAAACAAAAAGTGCAACTATAAAATAAGCAGTCGTATGTAAATTGTAGAACTTTTCACATTGCATCTTGTAGTATATTTTGTTTTTTAATACAATGTATTAAGTGATTGAAATATTTAATTTGCCTCACTCCTTAGTGAAGTTTTACACAGAATCAGTTCTTATCGAAATTTTGGGTGTGGATATGGGTGATCTTCTCACCCACACCCATACCCACACTCTTGCAGAGAGATGCAAAGAAAACAGTATAGTGCAAAGCTCTCTGAATACAGTACCTTTGAGAGACCCCCTACGAAGTTGTCTTTGTTGCGAAATCTAGAGAAGTTTTTATTCGCAAACTTTGTGATTAAGAAACTTAATGAGGTTTCGTGCATGTGTGCCATAGACTAGAGATGTAGCAAAGCACAGGGAAACTTCACAGGGTTAGTTTGGCAGCTTTTTTCTCAATGTAGTTCAAGCCAGTTGTGCTAGAACTATCTTTCTAGAATGGAGTTCAGTATTGAGAAAATGGTGCAGTATAGAACTTATATAAACACTCGGAACTCCTTTTCTACATCGATTGGTTCTTTAAATTTTCTAGAACTCTTGATAGTTCAGTGGTGATCAAGTGAAAACTGAAAATGTAGGTGCGAGTTTGAATGTGGGTAGTTCTGGATGTGGATCTTGTTTATACGCACACTGCGACGAAAAATGATACAAGCGATGTTAGTGAGCTTGGCGATACACTTTATTCTATTCCCTCATATCATACAATCGTACCGTTTACATATCAAGCAGGGTGTGGGTGTGTGGGTGTGGATGTGTGGGTGTGGGTGGGTGTGGGTGTGGCTCTGGCTTTTGACGATCAAAAGACCCATACTCACACACACACTCACACCCACACCCACACCCTCCCACACCCACACCCACACCCACACCCACACCCACACACCCGCACCCACACCCACACCCACACCCACACCCATCTTCGGTATCTCGGTATACTTATTCATAGATCTCCCAATAGAATATACGAGGGTAATCATTACTATGTTCAATAAATGTGTTTCAAAAAGAGAATTCTTAGAAGCCGGTAAAGTAGCCAAAGTTATCTGTCTATCGAAGGACGGTATCTATCCAACTGAGAATCGTCTACGACGAATTTCATTATTACCTAACTTAACTAAACTTTTTGAGCGATGTTCCCTAGACTGAAAGGATAGGGTCTAAAAACGGGAATTGATCTGTCCGCGTGTATATCGTTTTTGTCGGTAACATGGCACAAATGACCATTTTTTTGGCACATACGACTATTTTTTGGGCACAAACGACCATTTCTTTGGTACAAATGACCATGTAACTATGGCACAAATGACCACGTAACTATGGCACAAGTGACCATTTCTTTGGCACAAATGACCATTTTTTGATACAAATGACCATGTAACTATGGCAGAAATGAACAGTTTTTGGCACAAATTACTATTTTTTTTGAGACAACGACCACGTAACTACGGCACTAATGACCATTTTGGTAAATATGGTACAAAAGACCATATAGTACCCATATTACAAATCAGCATATGATGTATAATAAAATTGTGACAAGTGAATCAGAACAAATACGGAATTTTATGATGTATGAAAATGTTATTATTTTAAATGTGATTTTTATTGAATATAAATAGCGCTAATTTTATTAGCGCTTTTTTGTACTCAGAAGAATTTCAGTATTAACTTTTTAATCTTAATCTTATAACTTTCTAACACATATGTGTCCTTATGACGTCAGTCTAGGGCCAGGTGAATCGACTGTCGATGAACGTTACTTGTATACATACGAAAATTATTAAATGGTGCGAATCAAAGGGAATTTATATTGATGAGCAGTCAGGCTTCACCCCGAAGAGACGCACGCCTACAAACTCGTATTCTTACAATTTGCGAAGATATGCGATTAACGATAACAGCATCAAATCGTCCCGTACGTGGAATATTTGTAGATTTTATGACTGCGTTTGATAAAATGTGGCATTCAGTTCTCATTTCAAACTTGCTAGAATTAGAAATGCTACTAAATTTTGTACTTTTTTATATATGAATGGCTAATAAGATATTCAATGAATATACAATATGATGAAGCTCTATCCAGAAAAATAGATATTAATGTAGGCGCACCTCAAGGTCCAGTATTATCAACAACTTTATTTAGATTACATTTGCATTTTCTTCCCAAAATGTTTATGCATTTTGATACACATTTATGCGCTGACGACCTGGCAACCTTGATAAAAGGATCTATTGAAAAAAAAGTTCTCAGCGAATATAACTCAACTAGAAGAACATGCTAAAATAGCTATGTTAGGGTTAGGGAAATACTCTAGAGATATTTTATTACCAGTAAATCCAAGCAAAACAAACGTCATGCTATTTCACAATGCCGTCGCTTCTGAATATCCGAGTATATTTTTTGAAAATCACAGACTTGAGTTTGTATCTTGGTTTAAGTATTTAGGAATCGGAATAAGAACTAAATTGGGGTGGAGAGTTTATGTAAAATCACGTGTAGCAAAAATAAGAAATATCTACTGTGGTCTTCGAAAAATATGTCATACTACTTCAAAAAGAGACATCAAAACTCGACACTTGTTGTTTCTTACTTTCACCGTTCCTCATTTCATATGGATCTCTATTTTGTGGTTCCTTCTTACTGAAAAAACAGAAAATAGAAATCGAGCATGTTTACACATCAGATCTTAGAATAGTATATTCCTTATGAGGATGGACAACCATATTACTCCAACTTTAGCTAGAGAAAAAACTTTAACCGATTACATATATAAGTATTGGAAAAAATTAAAGAACCATTTAGACAGACCTAGCGAAGCTTCTGCATTCAATGAAGCATTTGAATCATATATGATCATCACCTCTCCCAATCGCCTCAATTTATACAATAAAAGTATGGAGTTCAGAAGAAATAGTAAATATCCGGAAAGATTAGCACAACAAGCGACTTACATGTATATCTAGATTTATTTAATTTCTTCAATATTCACGAAAAACAAATAAATCACTATTTTACTTCAACAAACGATCTAAGAGATTTTATTTGTAAGGGCCTTCTCCCCTCGATACCAGTGATTTTTTTAAATTGTCTACACATCTCATCTTCAACATTAACTTCATGTGTACAAATATTCCATTAATTTATACTACCTTGGATCTTCTTTTTTCTATTTCTCTCTTTTTGTTGTTATATATTTTTTAATCTGTACCAACTTTATCTACCTGACTTTTTTTCCTTTATCAATCTCTATTTCTTCTAATATAAATGACGATTACGATTTTTTCTTGAAGGAATATTGCGAACCGTATATAGGATAAGAAGATAGCAGAGACCAACTAATCACATAAAGCGTTACGCTCTAAAGCTTTTCCATTTTTTTTCCTTCATCTAATGTATTCTTTCATGCTATTATGTGATGTCGGAGAAACTTTTGTCACGCTTTTTTTAATATGTTAGCCCTGTCAATTGGGAACAATAAACTAAGTGAAAAACAAACAAATCTCAATCAAATCCACATACAGATCAATGGAACAAACGAGAGAGAAAGAGAAAATATCTATTTATTGATGTTTTTTTTTGTAATATCTATCATGAAAAGAAAATTCTATTTGAAAGAACTACTATCGAACAAAAAAAAAACAAAATCTAGATATCATAATGAGTTTGAAATATTCGTATTTTAAATAACAGAAAAATAAACACCAACCAAGATGATCACTATTGTTTTTCAGATGTATTTTCATCTGTATTAGCCCAAGTTAAACGCTCTTCATAAAAACGAATAACCTGTTGAGGATTTTTCACATTAGCTAAAAACAAACAAACAAACAATATATATATATATATATGGGATTGGCCAGTCTGGTCGGATGTCCCAATGCTTTTTTTTTACCATTCAGTTTCTATAATATATCAGAAAAATCTGATTTTTTTACTAAGGAATTTTCAGTATTCATATAATGGCATTATATGAATACTGTAACTAGTAAAAAAATCTGATTTTTCTGATGTATTATAGAAACTAAATGATAAAAACAAGCATTGGAACATCTGACCAGACTGACCAACCCCATATATTTATAATTAGATGGACATACAAACAAAAATCAACCAACATATGACATTTTCATTATCTCATTTTATACACTTCTTGTTGGTTTGGTTCATTGAACTTCATGGATTTCAGTTAAGCTGATTCAAATGTATGATTTTGAAAAAGAAAACGAAACAGAAAATAAAATTCGAGAACTTATTATTTGAACGAAGAGATGATAAATTCACGGTGTAGACGACAAACCTGAGAAATGAGAAGGCATCTATGATAGTTGAAGATTGATGAAATGTACGCAATTAATATTACAAAAAAGTGAGATTAAATCATGGTTTTTTCTGTATAATACAATGAGCGATAGATAACAGTACAATTGCGACGTAGTCGCATGCGATAGGTATGAAACTGCAACGAATACGCCACGTCATCATCGCACACACTATAATCCCAACTGTGAATCATGGTGCAGATACGCATTGCAATGCATTGAATACATCGATGTTCTTCAACCTGTACTGGGAGACACACAGCTGGCAATAGACAAAACTAGTAGCGTATTTGATAACGATTCCATAGAACAAAGTATGTTGATAACTTTTTACTTTCATTTTTTTTTACTTTTAGATAAAAAACGAAAGCATGAAGGTTCTGATTGTTTGTTTCGTTCTAATTGCTATTGTTCTTCTATCAACATCAGCTAAGGCTGAGATTCCAACATGTCTTCAGAAAAAGATTGCTTCCATTCTTGCCGGACCCGTATTAAATCCACCTGCTAGTATTTCGAAATATTTATATCGTGGCAAATTGGTCTATCTATGGATTAGCAGCTGTTGTGACCAATTCAATCCTCTTTATGACGGAGAATGTAATCGTATTTGTGCTCCTTCAGGTGGTAAAACAGGTCGTGGTGATGGTCAATGCGCGGACTTTAGACAGACGGCAACATTATTGGAAAATCTCTGGGTTGATCCACGATCACATAGTAAATAAACTATTATATGAAATAAAATGAGATATTAATCCAGCTACAGTTTATATTTTTCTGCCAATACGATTGCTCTTTCTCTTCCAGATATCAGAATACGATTTCGGAATAAAAGTTCGAGGTGTGTGTGCTTAGACAAATATCTTGTTTCAATAGTATAGTCTTCGAAAGATTCTTTGCTTTTTATATGATAGAAGGGATTTTTTTTGAAAATCTCAAAAATAAATGGCCGAAAGATACAAACAATTCAAATCTTATTGTTTCAATGGATGTTGTATAGAATGAGGAAATGGTTTTCATGAATTTGCAATTATCAATCCTTTGCTCAAGAATACCAGTACCATTCTGAACAGTATACAGATTCGTTCATAAAGCTTTCATATCTCGAACAATGAACATATAAATCAGTGATTGTTTTAAAAGAGTATTCACATTGGAAAACAGATTCTCGAATGCAAATTCTGATGACAATCGTTGACGTACATCCATGTGCTGCTATTAGTTCGCCAATTTGAGCATCAATGAATATATTGTATTTTTAAGTTTTCGAGAGGGTAATATCGACAACGATAATTCCATCGTCTCTGTTGCGTATTTCGACTGAAGAGATGACACAAACAACTCAATATACGTTGTCTAGACATGAATAGATTTTGGGGTTTGCGTACGCGTTTACGTATAGCACACATCGAATGTTTCAGCATTTTTATACCATTTTGAAGTTGATCACATCCAACACTCAAATTATCAATTCTCTTTCTTCCATAAGCAACCATACATGTCGAAATATCAATATGTAATATGTCTCCAGACCACAAACGTTCGTTTTCGACAGATCGGACAGACTGCATAGCAGAAATGAAATTATGAGGATATCAATCTACAAGATGGTTCAAAAGTCACTTTACCGAAAAAAATTGAAGATTTCCATTACGACTTCGAGCAAACGAGCTGATTTTTTATCAATGATAGAGGCATGTTCAAACTTTATATTCATAAAGACATGCCTAAAGAGACCTTTTACTAAGTATTATTATTGATCTCAACAAAGAAATCGAGGGCGTGAGGGTGGGTGGAGGTGTGGGTGTGGATGAAGCTAAATAGAATATTCCCATGTACACCCACACCCATACCCCAAATATGCTCTTTAAAACATGTTGAAGTTGTGTAGTTGTTATGCCATCCATAGTTCCAGTGTAGTGGGTTTTTCAATATCTCTTGATTCCATCCAGTATTCGGGTCAAACTAATATAGTTCGGTTGATTGCTTCTATCATTCTTTTTTAAAACTAAAAATAGTTGTAGATAGTCAGACCAATGTAATTCGGTAGCATCTCCTATTGAACTCAGACTTTCCCATGAATGTTTCTCAATAGTAAGAGTGGATAATGTGTTTTTAGAAAAAAATGTAATTAATTGATCGCTGATTGATATACATTCGACCAAATGTCAACATGGAGAAAGCAATGAATGTCTTCGGTTTTTGTGATACTAGAAGTTGATCATTAAAGCAATAGGATGGAACACGAAGAGTCGTTAGTTGAAAGATTGTTTTGACTGAAATCCATTCGTTTGGAATCTCATTGATGCTAAGTTCAATGGGAGAATGTTCTATGACATGCTTCAGCTTTTGAAACCTATTTGTTAACTGATCAATACGTTTTTCAAAATAATTTTGATTTTCGGGTAGTGCATTTAGTTCATTAGATAGCAGTTCAAATTGTTTCTTTAAGCTCTCATGGTGTTTCAGAGCAATTTCCTATACTTGTTTACGTGCACACGCAGCTAATTGTTTGATCAGTCTGGTTGTATCTAATTTCCATTTATTGATTGTCTCTAGTACTATTCTGATATTATCTGACCACTGCTGTTCTTGAGGTGTTAAAAGTTTCTCTTGTAGTGCAGTTCTCGCACTGGCAACTACCTTCTTGAATAAATCAGTCAGACGTTGTACCATATGTTGTGAACAGAAATGTTTTTTTTTAACAACCTACACATAATAAGATATCTGACTTGGGTTTTTGTTCAGCAGCAAGTGTATTACATGTAGTACAGACGTTTGAAGGAGAGACATAAGCCATTATTTGCTAAAGAAAAAAATTGCTTCTATAAGATAGTGTTTGTTCTTACATAAAATGTGACTGAAAATGGATGAATGAAGAAAAGAGAACAACATTCTCAATTAAAGTACATCACCTTTCTTTTTTAACAACAAAAAAGGATTACTAATAAAGTAAAACATGATCACTATGACTACATCTCATTCATCAATGTGAATAAAATCAAGTTTAAATTTAATACAACTATTTTAAATTTTCATTTGCTTACAAAGTTGAAAATTTTATTAGTTTTATGCAAAACAATTGACTTTAATAGTTTACCTGGAAAATTTTATCAATAGAAGCATATATAGAAAAAATTTGTTCCACAAAATTTTAATCTAAAGTTTTTTTGCTGGATAGGAGTGTCGATGTGGCTGTGGGTGTGTGGGTATTAGTGAGGTTTGTCTAATCACTCACACTGACACCTTACCCTCAAGATGTTGCTCTCATTAAACACTTGTTTGAATATATAAATTTATACTACTTTCAGATATATTAGTTCGGTATTCATGAAAATATCAAATATCACTGGTTGTGTAATTTCTCATCTGGTACTAGTTCTTTTCTTGCAGTTCATTATCAAGCTATTGATAAAGAGTATGAGGAACTTGTGATAAATTCTCTGATATGCTGTATTTAGTTTATGTAATACAATTCATCACCTACCGAATTAAATATTACAGTTTACATTTAATTTTTGTTAGCTAAATTTTATCTTATATATAACAGCAAACATAACTCAGCAATTATCAATACTGTTACCAAAAATTAATTCAAGATCGATCAATATTATATATTGAACGAAATATTCATATCAAATAAATTTGAGTAGTCTAGTTAATTCATCATAAGTCACTGTCGACTCATCAATTGTCAAGAACTGATCACACTTTTTTCAAATAAGCTTCAATGAGAGAAACATGTCTAACTCAATATTTAAGAATATAACAAAATTTTACGGTGCTTTGAATTACTATTTGTGAACTATCATAAAAAATTAATCTCTTTTACATAAATGCTTGAACATATTTTATTCAATATTGATGGAAAATATCATAAAAAATGGAAGAATAATCTTTCTATTATCTCAGAAAAATATGCATGAATTCACTTTAAACAATATGTGCTGAGATGAAAAGATTTGTTTATTTAGACCAAATACGTGTTAAAAAATTTTAATAAATGGATATCGAAGATCGACTATAATAACATAACGACAGATAAGGTGAAGCAAAATAGTCCTGAAAAGACAATATGACTAGACCATACGATTAAAACCAATACAATTTATTGTTAGACAAGGTCAATATATATGCATTATGTTTTGTTTCTGATTTTTTTTGTCCATTAAATTTTGCTTCATTGGAAGAAAATGATTCATCGATATGTCTAACCGTTAGCGGATTTTGCCATATTGTTATTCATTGACATATAAATATGTGCACATATCATCTATCGTGTCACATATTACTTCAAACTTGGTTGTAAATGACTACTGTAACTACTCCAGAAATGAACCAAGTTGCAATAACAAATGCAAATCAAACCAACATGTTTCATGTTAATCAACAACAAACGCAATCAAACAAACAGGTTTGTCAATATAAGAATAGAATATGCCACTGACGCCTAGAAGAAACTTGACAATTTAGAAAAATGAAAAAAATAATAAATTTCCACTTTATAACTATTATTCTATTATTGTCTATATTCCAGGAGCATTCGTTTATTCGATTATTTTATCCAAGATCAAAATGGAGTGATACGATTGAACTTTTTGGATGCATTTATCTCATTATTATTAATAATATTGTCTGTTGTGAACTGATAGTAATGTGCGGGCTACATCTGTTGAATACATCCAGTGATGTAAGTATGAAGTATAGTAAAAATCAAGATCTTAATTTCTTAAGTTTAGGCTTTTCTTTATCGATATCAATGCATGCTTTGCTTCATAATACTTTTCATTAGTTTGGGTATTATATTTGTGCTAGTTTGCGATATTGCCTGTGTACTTGCACTTGCTACTGAATGTATTTTTCTTGCCTGCACAAAATATTATTATGTTGAAGGTGAGTATAATAATTGAATATAATATATGAGTTCATTTCTAATAATCAATAATTTCTATTTGAAATTTTCAGGAAGAAACTCATACAAATGGTGGCAAAAAAAAGATAACATCGAATTTATTATTATTAGCATCATGGTATTAATAGGATTCGTTATTAGTGTTGAATTAGGATATAACTTATTTGCTAACATCAATGAGAAAACATTAATTTTAGTAAGTATCTATTAACAAGAAAGACAATATCGGATCTAAAGATTCAAAACTAATCTCAATCAAAAGTTCAATTTTCAATATTACTAGACATACATATTTAAGTTGAGCTATCTCGATTGATGTATAAAGAAGAACAATAGTATTAATTGTTCGAAGATTTGTATAAATTCTTTTAATATCGTCTTTACAATAGACTTAAGATTTTATATAAGAATATTTGATACGAAAATGAGAAGAACATGTTTCTTTATATTTGTTTTTTTTTTATTCAATTTTAGGATCGATTAAGTATCTATCGATTTTTTGGATTTTTCACCTTTTTGTGTCTTTCATTGACATTTGTAGCAGCCTATGATCAAAATAAATCATTATATACTTTTATTCATCAAAAGATGTTCTTAAAAAACATCATTTTAAAAAGATAGATCGACATTTGGTATAATATGTTTCTTTTCATTTGTTCAATACACATCTTCTTGTTATTTGTTTATTTCTTATATGAAAAATAAATGTAGATCATATTTGTTTCTAAATCATTTTTCAATTTTTATAACTATGGCAAGCAATAGATTTATCCTAACAGATCAATCGATTATCACATATTATGTTTACTGATACTAATAGAAAAGAATTTCATAAATAAAATTGCAAATGAAAAAACAAAATTTAACTTAAAAAAAGAAGAGGTTTACCATCCTATACTTACATTAGTCAATATTTGCATGAATCTTTTTACATTGATAATTTTGTTTGAATTCTATTTAAAACTATAGAATTGAATAACAACACATATATGTGGACCGTGTTGCAAATCTTTTTCAATTTGACATAACTCATGTTACTATGCATTGTCAGAGTGTGGGTCTTCTCTATAACACAATCACACCCATCCTGAATATTTTTTATCGTTGTTTTGTTCATACTTCAAAATGGTCACTTTTTTTTACAGATTTACACTTTCTTTCTGATTCTATTGCAGACAACAAATGAGTAACAATGTGAAACTTTCTCAAAAAGACATACTATCAGAGATCTATATATTTTGCAGTTACTTTTCATCACATAGAAAACTCATGAAACAAAAACATGGAAAAAAAGTGATGTATTTACACGATTTTTATGAAATTTTTCCATGAGAGACATGATGACCGTCATTAAAAAAGGCATTTCTGATGGTGGAACGGACAAAGAGTGAGTGTGGGATGTAGATGTACGTGTAGCCTTAGTCTTCTTTTCACGCATGCCCATACACTCCACACCCAGATCCACACGCACACTCACACCCCGCATAGAAATGCGTCGAAGTGTTGCAAAATGGTTACATGGATTGTGCAGCACCTCTAAGCCCTGTTGTTAAAGTCTGTAATGGGGAGGGTTAGGAAAGCCAGTAAACTTCGACTTACAACTTACACTTCGTAGTTTCAATGAAAATACGCGTGGGTTCCACAAAACAAGAAAAAAAAGCTTCTTTGACGACTTTCTTATGAAATTATTGTTTTAAACACTTTCGGCACACCCTATATCCACACCTTCCTAGTCAGCAATAATTTTTCATGCCGGAATCATGTTTCTAATGGCAGATATACCAAACAGAAGCGTAATGTCAAAAACATATAGTGCTTTCCGATATCAACACTGTTTCACACTTAGCTCAAGGCATATGTATTTAAGCTATAGTATTATTTTAGAATACTGTTTTTCTTGTCTCTTCCAATGTCTTTCTTATTACACAAGGATAAAAGTAAAAATACCCATGTCACTATCATCTTTTTCTTGTTTTAATCACAAGATATTGTTTATTAAACCAAAAACTATGCTTGTTCTTCTAGGTTTTTTAACTCATTGTTTAGAAGACCTTCATTTTTATATGCTTTGTCTGTGATAAAAAATGCAGTTCAGAAAAATACTTCGGATAGGATGCCCTTTAACAATGCCGGTGTGGGTATGAGTATCGGTGTGGGTGTAACATCCACACGCACACCCTGATTGTCGTCCAATTGATATAATTGCGAAACATGCATTACAGTTGAATGTCTTCTTTCTAGATGGTTATGACGCTATTGATATTCTCAATAATTTCAGTAAATGGTCGACTTCAGCTGAAGTTGAGTAGTTAAAAGAAAATTATGCTGAGAAATCTAAAATTATACGAGACTATAGAATCTATTCTAAAGTTTTTTCAGATAAAGAATTAGCTGAACTGAACAAATCGGCAAAGAAAACATAGGAAGTGGAAAACACATATCAGCAACAATTAATATTCGAACAAGTTCATCAGATATGGATGGAATTGAGATAACTTGGTGATTTTAATTTTCTCAACATTTTAGAAGATAGTGGTGTGGATAATGGCAACAGTAGCAATAGTTGCATCATGAGTAGTAGCAGTTCGGATGATTGAAGACAATAAAGTGTTTGACAATAAAAAGAAGCACATCTTAAATTAAAATATTTTTGTTGTTGTGAATTGTGATCTTTTTCAAGCCTATAGACAGTAGACAATGGTGTGGGTGTGGGTGTGAGTGTGGGTGTGGGTGTGTGGGTGTGAGTGTGTGTGTGGGTGGGTGTGGGTGTGTGGGAGTGTGGGTGTGGGTGTGAGTGTCGATAAAAAGAACACCCACACCCACACCCACCCACACTCACAACCACACCCACACCCACACCCACACCCACACCCACCCACACCCACACCCCACTCACACCCCACACCCACACTCATACCTACCCACACCCACACCCACACCCTCAAGCAGCGGAAGTGGCTCGAATCGCTGAGAACAGTTGTAAAAACGAAAGACTTTTTTTATTCATATTCTTGCATTGTATATTGTTTTTAAGCGAGAGTCCATGAAGAGATCGTCAACATGGACATTTGATAAATTTTTATAATACAATTTTTTTCTCGAAAAATGAAAGCGTATGTTTAAAAACCTACAGAGCTGATATTTCAGCTGAATCTTACCAAATCTCGAAGAGTTATAAAGATGATACTAGGATAATTTGAGAATAGTCTAGGTCAAACACTGTATGCCTGTATTGTATTAATTCACAACATTGCGTAGCGGAAAAATATTAATAGTTTTGATATAATTATTTTCAACACCATAAATCTTTGCTTTCAGAAAAGCTTCAACAAATCGTTCAATGAGCGCTGCTTGTGTTGTAAGGCATCAGCCAGATATTGGGTTTCATTGTCACTAGTTTCATTGGATTCGAACGTGACTAGTGTCTGTTTGAAGTGAAGATAGAGGATGAGAGTGATAAAGAAATAAAGATGTTTACCGCGTTATTTCCTAACGCATTCGTTAGATATTGAATTCCATCGTCATACCATGCTGAATTACGAGATCTACGATGTGAAATAATTTTCGCAGATACTTTTTGCAACAATTAAGAAAGCATTCATAGTTGTTGTGGATGACTTGTGCATACTGGAATATACCACTAATGCCTTGATTTGAACGTTTTTTTGAATTGCTAAAAAGCATCCAAGAGTACATTTCTTATGAAAACTATATTGGAAATATAGGGAAGGAAAACTGCAATCATGAAAATTTGCTCAAAATTACCTAGCTAGGATGGGTATTGACATCGTTTTTACGATTTCGTCTCGGCAGTGGATTCTATTGAATGGCATTCGCAAAATATATTAGCTAATCCTCAGTGCTATGTTTATTTTCTTTTTTGCCCATCAGCAAAACAAATCCATACGTATTCGTTATGGTCTTGAAAAATTGATCCACAACGATCTACTAAAACTTCTAATATTGTGTCGGTGAGCAACAACACAGGCGTACACCTCTCACCGGAATGAGAGTAAGATAGATCCTATTGCAAATATTCTCAATGAAATATAGAAGTCGTTGAAGTATTTGCTGATTTATTGGTGTCGTGAAGTCAACATGTAAGTCAATATTTCAAATTTTACTATTGATTTTAATTTTTCTCGATCGGATATAAATGAATATCAGATTTATTTTAAAAAGAGAAATTCATAATTTGAGATAGTGGAGAACATCAACAAAAGCGTATTTCTAAAAAAATATAAGACACTCGAAAATCAAAATCATTTTAAATTATAAAATGAATTCTTCACCAGTTATACACAATTATTATGTGTACGAACGAAGACGATCACATGATTTTGGTGAAAGATAAGTATCGAAGCATCTAAAAGCAATTAAGCTTTTATTTATGAGATTTGTTCTTTCCTTATTGCTGTTTACAGCTAGCAAGATATGGCTCATAATTTGCTGTACCTTATGCACTTTGCTTCTGATTGGAGGAATTTTGGCGATTATATTAGTGTTTACAGTTGGAAAAGATGCCGAGGAAGATACAACACGAAGTACGAGGATAACCACTCGTTCAACATGTAGGTCATAAATAATCATTTTAAGAATGATTGGAAGACTCTATTGATAAAATCGATCTATTTTTTGTTTAGCTTCCGTAAGTACAAGTACTTTTATCATTTCTACAACATCAACATCAAACCCAACGACTTCAACATCAACCACTACGATAAGTCTGGGTAAATAATAAATCGATAAATTTGTGCTAGACAGACTGATACTGGTAAAAAAAAGCTAAATAACTTCGAAAACTGCCGTTATCCTTAGCTGTAATCATAATGTTCTTCCTTTTATAGTGCCAAAACACTTTTTATGCGGCGTATCAAATTATTATCTTACTTGTGACATGCCCAACTGTAAATGGACTTCGCCTGTCCTTTATTCATGTCCATGTAAAGCTGTAAATGGTACACTTATATTCGGTCCCGATGTAGATTTTTCAACGAACAAACCATGCGATCTTTTCAATCAAGGAGGCATATTAACCTGTAGCAAATGTCCTTAGTCTTTTTTTGTTTAAAAATAAACACTAATAAAAGCCAAAGTTGAGCTACTGCTTTTTGACGCAATAATACTTTGATGTATTTTCATAACTGAAACACGAATGGTAAATGGTATTTCTAGCTTACATGATAATCTAAATCAAAGGAGAAACGATGGATGTCGTACTACCGAGATTTTTCGGATTTCCATCGTAGTTCGGATCGTTCATCGATTATGTCGGAGGTCTCCATTTGATTTTCCAAGGTGCATATGATATCTTCAAGTTTCCAGTAAGTATATCAGAGCTCTATCCTACAGAGGTATCTATAAGGCCTCATGCGCTTTCCTGTGAAATTACCTATAAATCGTCAAGTGCTTTCCATAAGCCACTAACAGTTATCGAGGTTTTGGTATCGTCAAGTTTTCAAGCACTGTTTTGGAATAGTTCTTATTACACTTCAAGAGCTATACTGTGAAGAGATGTCAGGTAACTATTCAAGAGATATCAACTGTTAATCGTTATAGGTTTTCAGAACTTTTAACGAAGGACGCAAAATTGTGATATGAGCGTCACTTGTACGTCATGCAGTAATTGGAGTTGGATGTAGTACGAAACACTAGTTCAAGGAGTAACGTAAGAATCGTGCACTTGAATTCTCCTCTAAAAAGCAAAAATGGTCTGCTTTTATTAGATCCATTTGATTGAGTCACGTCATTGAGTAGTATTGTCAAAGCGTTGCTGAGAAAATAGAAAAAAATACGAAGACAGTCAAATTTTAATGAAAAAAGTATCTCTTCAATAAACAGCATGGCATCTTTGAACTTTGAGATAGGAAATCCATCGTGCTATAGAGACTTGTCAATCGATTTTTTTTATAACCAGTACAGGTATGCTGATGAGGTCCTCTCAACTTTCAAGAAGGCGTGTGATTTAAAAATTATAGATATCCTTCCTCGGACATCGTATAAGAATGACAGAGAAACTATCGTAGTTTGTGTTGTTCCTTTGTTTTTGTTGGAGTTATTCTGACGACTGAAGCATTTGATTATTTTTCTTTTTTTTTCTTCGACAAATAACATGCGAAAAGATATATGAGAAGAACGATAAGAAACCGCAGAAAAGAAAGGAAGTAGATACCTTATGACAACATTTACCTTCGAGCCACGTGAGAGAAAGCTTAAGATATTTGACAAAACTGGAGAAATCGCGATGTATTTTATTTTGCAACGCTTCAAGTAGGATAGAACATAGTATAGAAAACATCGTTATATTCGCAGAAACAGTCAGTTCCATTTGAGACAGTAGACACAAACACACAACTACATGATTAAATGACAGCTCTCGCATAACCTGTTCGGAAAAAGACAAGTAGTGTTAAGGCCATGTATTTTGCTACCAATATTTTTTTCAAAAACAAGTACGTATTCCAAATCGGTATTACATTCTGAGTAAAATGAAATATTGTTTCTTGTCGAAAAACGAGTTTCATTTTTCTCATTTTATCTGGCACCTATCAGGAACTCTAAAATCACCGGAAAAATTTTCTTTTTTGTGAAATTTATCAATTTAACAATCATTACATGCGAAATTTGGTGCTGATTCTGAGCTTCAAGTTGAAATTCGAAAAAAGCGAAATTTTTGTCAATGAAAAATCTAGTTTTCTGTAGAGTGTTGCTAAAGAACCATTTTTATTTATCGTCCTCAGAAGACCTAGCAACATCCTTAGAAAGTCTATAAAACATTTAGTCATGTGCGTAATTGCTCTTCAAACCAGAACCATATAAGAAAAAAGTTATTTAAAGTCAAGTTTTAGATGTTTTTCAGCGTAGATTGCCAGAAACGACAAAAAAAACCAGTTTTGCGCTCTCTTAACTTCATATAGTAGGAAAATGGAATTTCCATCTAATGAGTGACACATATAGTTTGGCTAGCTGCATCTCTATAAAAAGTATGAGTCTAACTGGCCCACACTAAACTCAGATGTGGGACGGCCTTAATTGAAAATAATGTCACATTTCGGTTTTGACTCGATTTTATAATTCGAATTTTATTTTTGTTTTTGTTCTTACGAAATATGACTGATCAGCCACTATCAATCAATGATCTTCCGACCGAACTTCTTTCGACTATCTTCCAATTCGTTCAGCCTCTCGAAATGCTTCTTACTGCCTCGTGCACCTGTTGTCTTTGGCGTCAAATAATTTATAACGAATGGTTTCTCAACAAGTACTCTACAGGCGGTATTAGCAAGAATCAGCTGATCGGATGGTGGAAGTTTGATGATGTAAATAATATAGGACTCGATTCAAGTGGCGTCTTAGGGGAGCGCTGCCGTATATTCGGTCGACCAACGATGGAAGACTGTTTCCTGGGTAAATGTGCAGTGTTTGATGGTCGATCGTTCATCGATTTGCCCGTAGACGATAAGCTCGAATATCAAACGGATGTGTACTCCGTGTCGATCTGGCTTTGGGCTGAGCCATCAGCATGGGCCCGAGATCAACGGGAAGCCGGATGGCGAACGGCGATCGGCTCATGGAATGATTTGTATCTAAATAATCATGCATGGCTTTGTCTTGACTTTCATGTCGATTTGAATATTCACAGTCAAGTAATGATCTCTCCAGCACATTATTCATTCAGCTGTCAAGACAGAGAAAAGATGGAACCCTGTCGATGGTATCATGTTGTGGTTCGAGTGAATCGGAATCGACAAGAACTATGGGTCAATGGACAACAAGTGAGCAATGTAGATATGACTCGCCCACATCTTCATTACGAAGTGCGTGCACCTTATCGAGAAAATTGGGACGCTTCGCAGTGGCATCAGCAAAAGATGCATTTACCTGATCTTCTCTGTCTTGGATCGAAGAATAGTGAACATCACAATCCGTGGAAAGGCAAAATTGCCGATGTGTCAATTTGGCGACGATGGCTGAAATCATTTGAAATTCGTGCCTTATATCAACAGCATGTATCCATTGATAAAGTGCAATTGGGCTCATTCGTATGTAACAAATAGAGAAAAACAGTTGTTGTCAACTTTTGTCGATGAACACTTGTGTTTTCCAGCAGCATCTGCTAGCGTTATGTTCTTAGATCATTATCTCATATTTTGCATAAACACTCGTACAGGTTTTTTTTTTGACGATCGAGAAACTGTTCTAGTAATCGAATATTCAAATCTGAAAGAAAATAACTTAGCTGATGAAGATTTATCATAACTTTCTCTGACATTTTTTCAGTTTTTTTTTAAAATGAAATATGTACAATTGGACATGACGTGCTATAATATGATTGCTCAGAAAACATTTGCGTAATACAACAAACCTTATACTAGCTGGACTCATCTTTTCAATTATGAATAGCAACAATAATCTTCCCTCGTACTTTTTTTCGAAAAAAAACCTATTTTATGAAAATTCTATTTCTTTTATACAAAAGATAAATCTATTCTATTGAAGAACGTCATGTTTAGATTCTCTGATCCATACAAGCTTCACAATCGTAAGTACATATGTTCGAATTCATTGTTCCACAATTATATTTGATTAGCGTCGAGCACTTGAAAGCCAGAATTTTTAAATTTGTTAAAAATTTTGAATGGTCTGAATTTGAATTGGTCGGAGTCTTACAAAACATAGATCACTTGAGACTCTGTGAATTTTATCACTCGGAACCCATCGAAAAAACCCTTTGATGGATATCCGAATCCTAAATAAAGCCCTCGGTTTGCTAGTTTCCAAAGGTGGAGAGCTCGTCGAGAGGATAATATTCGGTGATGTTTGGATTCAATGAAAAATGGTGTCTGCGTGGCTCCAAGTATTTCATTGAAGATTATCTTAGATAGAAGGACTATTGCCGATGACATTGTTAGAAAAAAAGACCATTTTTTAAATCTAGACTTTGTCCTTGGATAGTATTTAACCTCAAGAGTATCCAGTGATGAAGTTCATCAACAACGTTATTGGATCTATTAGATGAGTTTTTCTTATTGACTTGTTGTTGAGAAAAGCAATGATTACAATAGATGCATTCATCAATAAAATGAATCATCCACGAGTATTGACAGTGAATTATATAGAAATGAAAGCATTTTCATGGTATTGTTTATGTAAACATGTTGTGATATGAAAATGCTCACTGTACAAGTGTACAGAAACGTAGATAAAGTTAGCACCAGACTCGAGTTTTTCTGTCCGGATTCGTCTCTGAGTTAACTCTGATCCAGATTGAGTTGGATTCAGAATTAAATTCTCCGTCAAATGATACTATTTTCCACTAAGTTCATCCAGCAAAACTTTTCGTCCTCATTATAGCATTCGTCCTTCTCTGGCCCTCTATCCTTACCTTCATCAACCTTTGTGGGTGTGGATGTGGGTGGGTGTGGGTGGTGTGGGTGGGGGTGGTGTGGGTGTGGGTGGTGTGGGTGTGGGTGTGGGTGGGTGCGGGTGGGCGTGGGTGTGTGTGGGTGTGGGTGTGGGTGTATGGATGTGAATGAGCGTCTTCTCTCTAACTGCACTCACATCGACACCCACACACACAGACTCCCACCCACACCCACACCCACACATCCACACACCCACCCCCACATCCACACCCACACCCGCCCACACTCACACCCACACACCCACACCCACACCCACACCCTCACACTCACACCCACCCACATCCACACCCACCCACGCCCATACCCTTGCGGAGGAAATATTCTCAAGAGAACGCGGATCCATGAGTCTATTGATTTGTGTTTCAAATTATAATACAGTGTTATTTATGACAGTCCTATATTTATTTATTTCGTCTTTGTGATTTCTGATTATTCAGATTACCTTTTATATTGATAAATAAGACATCGGTATGTGATGCCTTAGAAATTCAGAACTCAATCCATTGAAACATGTAGTCGTCACTTAACACCTGCTATTATAGCTAGTTAAAAGAAATACGCATTAAACTCGAAACAGTTCATCGAATAGAGAAATCTAAGACATTTGTAAGTGCTATGAATACCAACGTATCATATTCAGGATTTCCCCATGCATGAAGTATCGAACTTTTCCTATGATGTCGTGATGTATTCTATGTTAGAAGTTTCCATGTATAATCGTATAGATTACATACTTGCTTTTTATCAACTTCTCCTGTCATGTATATGTTCGTCTTTCTTTTATTAGCCTGCCCAATGGTTTGTTAATTCTCCTCTGTATCATGTTAAATACGATACATATAAATTCAAATCACAAATTTTAACATACGTAGAATTTACTTAGAGAACGGTATAATGTACGAAGCCGTAATTAGATGGATCGATTTTTTTCATTGACAATCGAAACATCAACGATTGATCTATTAAGAATCCCAAATTAATGACAATTAAGTATAGTGATCATTTTAATAAAATATATGATCAGTAGAAAGAAATACATGCGATCTCCAATTAACTATTGATCTATCGTAGTTTCGATATGCTTACTAGAAGACTTATTGAGACATCGATTAGGAAAGAAAAGTAAGTTAATTTTAGTTCTATCATCAATTTTCATTCTTTTTGTTTTCTAACAAAATGGGTCCTCAATCAAGTCATTTACACCATCAATATCACGATGATAATGATAGATATCGATCTCGGAAATCACGATGTTATATATGCGACGGTTCTGGTACAGTCCATGATGATTGTGAGTGTCGACTCTGTGGTGGTCGTAGCAGAACATAGTCAGAATATAAGCCCAATTGTTCATGTAATGATTATGATCGCCAAACAATTACGAGAAAATGTGATGATTGTTCAGGCAAGGTTGTTAGTAGATTCGAGTTTTGATCAAAACAAATACTATATATATGCAACATGAAACATGTATTCTAAAGATCTATTTAAAAATAAACAATTTTCTGTAGTGTTCTAATTTTCCTTTGTTGTTTTTATCGAATTCTTATTTCATCAGTTTTCAATGGTCATGCTCAGGTTATTGTGGTCCGTGGGCATGGTAGGCTTGTTGCTCGTTGAAATGACCGAGGAATTGATAAAACTTGATATCTGTAAGTTTCCTTCGTCTCTTTTCCTAACTGTGCCTTAATACAAATCCACTCACGATCAATCAATGTCGTCGATTTATGATTGTGCTTTGTTTTTATCATGCTATAATTTTGTTTACTGAAGTAAGCAAACAAGTACCAACATTCGATTGACAGAGTTTTATTGAAATCGGGGAACTTTTTTGTACACCGTGGAAGACATTTCATGGAAATAACCATAACAAATTATTCATGACACGCTATTCACTGTCAACACATCATGTGAAGCATTTGCAGTTTTCTGCACATTGCTTGCATATTCTCTCATATATTTCATTTTTGGCTGGTATTGCCTTCTCAGGAAATTCCATGTGTCCAAAAATAATATTTTCCTGTGTTGGCAAAAGTTTTAAACAGCATTCATATCATCACATACATTAGCACAAATGCCTTTAGTCCATATGTTATAGATTGGTAGTCAGTTACAACACAATCTAGTTTCAAAAAGCATTTAGACCTTTACTATGTTGTCTGCTTAAAAAGTAAACACTGAGATCTTTGATTTCGCCACAATGAATAAGATTTGATGCAGTGATTATAAACGTTTTTTTATTGTATTTGCAATAAACATAATAAACCCAATCCATTTCTTAGTTTAATCGGCAGAGAATATAATTCACCAAAAAACGACGCTTCTTGTATGTATTCTCAATTACATTGAATTATTTATCAATTGTATAGTTCATTCACATTTAAGAAACTTATGGAAGTGACATATTTCGACCGATGAAAGAATGCTGCTTTACGGAGCAGTTTTAAAATTTTCGATTGACAATCTTAGAAATGAGGACGGATGAAATAAAGACAATGGAGTTCTTTGTATAGTAATGATTAAGAAAATGATTCTTCGTTTTGTACGTCGTCATCAAAGACGGCAATTTTTTGAATCAATGTTTAGTAATTTTGATTCAAATGATTAAGCATTCAACACAATGAAAATAGAGTTCGCCTTTTCTAGGAATCTAGATAGAGTTCTATGTATTATGTTACAGAATATTTTAAAAGTGGCTTTATGTACATTGCTCTATAAGCATGAAACTTCTCAAAATCCTATTTTCAAGACTAATTCATTGTTCATATCGAATTTTCATTGTAATTACAAAATATCACAGCGGCGATCATTCGGTACGATTTCTTTAGCAGGCGGCAGTGGCACATCGACAGTCGGGGTCACATTTCTAAATACAAGATATACAGTGCTCTCTTTTTGAATACCATAATTCGAGAAAACTCGATCATCTTCAAGCTGTTTGCCAGCAAAAATAATTCTTTGTTTCACCACGGGTATGGACGTGCGTTCATAAATAGCCTGTTTGATTTGGGCCACTGTGTCATGATAGAAAATATGTAAGTCAATGATCTCGCGCTTCTCGTCGTTTGTTGGTATCGAAACAAACACTCGGTATTTGTCACGAGAAGCATTACGCCATATCACCATCGAAATGGTACTTCCATCTTTGATATTAGCATATGATGTAAGTGTATGTTCATCCTCAAGTGTTAGACCTTCGAAACTTAAAAATTGATCGCATGCAGGTTCTTTGATTTGTTGTGCAATCGTGTCTTTGAGTTGTTCGATGGTAGAAGATGGATCGATATTGATTAAGAATGGCTCATTTGAGTAACTTTGCAGAGACAATTGTTTGGTACGAATATGGATGATGAAAATTTTCATTCCTAAATTATAGGCAGAATATTAATGTATCTAGCAAAAGTATGATCCTCTATTTGAATGCTCAGATTTCATGTATCATTCATTGAATCTGAAAGCATGATGTGTGATGTGATTTGTTTTTTGATAAACAACTTTCGAGCCAGTTGTTGATATTTGAATTCAGAATTTGAGTCGAAAATTAAGCAATAGCTGTCACCAAACAAATCATAGTATGCACAATTCTGATGGACTGACTATATGAAGTTTGTATTTGATACTCGCTTTCAACAACAAAAATGTTTTGACTGTCTGCATATTTTCTCTCGACTTGTCACTAATGTACTGCGTCTTTGACATCTTATTCAATTTTTTAAAAATCTAATAAAAGAAAATTCGATCTAAAATTTCGCTCATAATGGTATATATTTGTTTGTAGACTTTTAAATATTTTGAAAATTGAGTATTTCGTTAAGAAAACATTCATTTTGACTAAGACTTTGAAAGTATTCTAGCGATGGTTGAGTCCATGTATAAACAATATTTCCAGCTCGAAATTGGGTTATCTGTCTTTGTATTGGTAAATATATAAAAACTTGAAAAATGGAAGCTCAAACGTCCAAATCTCTTTGAAATTTTTTTCCCCTTAGTAAGCCTTTTTAAGTAAAATACAACACAATGCATCTTTTTTCAATTGTCAGTGCAACTTTCCAAACAAATCTTGATCAATACTCTGACGCAACCGATGAGATGAAATAAACATGTCATATAAAAAAAAAATGGACTTACTCTGAAATTAATTGAAAATTTGATGGTTTTATTGAGGTATTCAATAACTTTATCACGGCGGAATATGAGTTACTTAATGATAAACAAATCGATATTATTCACCTTTTTTTATATGTTGGGTAAGCGAATGGCGAAATGGTGCAATATACATATGATGAATCATGTAATTTCACAACTAAAAACAAATTTATTAGTCATCGAAATGCTTTCATTCTTGAGGCGTATTATCTGGTTCTGGTTTGCATCATTGAAATCATGTTTTTTCTTGGTAAGTAATTTGATTTCTAACAAACCGTTTGATCTCAATTTGAAATTCAAAATATTCTTCGACATGGTAATTGAGAGTGATTTCAATTATTTTCATGCATTTAATTATTTGGAATCGTAAAAAAGAATTCTTTTCTAAGATATAAGCAATTTGTACTTCTACAAACTTCTTTTTACTGCTATTAGTGTTTTCACTGTTGTACTTTCTATTTGATGAGAAAACATACACATATATGCGTATGCATTTCATCACAATATATGAATCATATTAATGAGTTTATCAATCAAGTGAAACAATTTGGAAGTTCGAATTTCAAGATAGAAATGGACGGTGTTGAGTAAAATAATATATTGTTATACGAATAGATTTGATTTGAATCAATGAAAAATCTCATTGTTCTTTGTATTGTTGATGACGAATATGTTTGTAATTGGAAAAACGCTCGGTCTCCACCATTTTTCGTAATGATCTACTAATTGAAAGAAATCAAATAAAAATTCATTCTTTAGGTCAAGCAGAAGACAGGTGAGAAGAAAACGACATTATCACTAAATCTTTTGATCGATATTGTTCTTTAGACATGCTCGATTGATCTGTAACAATTTAAGGCTACACAAACAAGCATCACTCAAGCAAACCTAGAAAGAAAAAAAGGCTATCAATAAGAAATTTCAATATTTATTTGTGAATAGGGACATTGTAAGAACAACTTAACAATTATTCATTTCTGGTTTCATGTCGAGTCGTTGAATTCGATGATTTCTTTGCTCGCTAACATACATTTTTCCTTGTTTATTCAGTCCTACACTAATAGCAGATTTGAATTGACCAATGCCATCGCCCCATCCATTGCCGCCGACGACGGTGACGCCACTGATGACATTAGGACTCCATTTTTGGATTCGATTATTGTCGGTGTGAATGACGTAGACATTGTTATATTGATCGACTTCAACATCCCATGAATTAAAGAGTTGATTATCAGCTGAACATTTTCCATTACCCCCAGCTACAGTAATGCCTTCGCTTGCATCTTTTTTCGATTTTTGCATTCGATTATTCCATAAATCGACGATGTAAATCGTTTCACATTGGTCAATAAAAATTCAGCGTGGTCCACTTAATTGATATGCTTTGAACCAGAGATGTCCACCGCGGCTGAAAATCTGCCGCTGCCGCGCCGCGGCCTTAGAAAAAAAAAGTTGCCGCACCGCAGCCGCGCCGCGACGGTTTACAAAAAAGTGTTTCTAATTTCACTGCTGCGACTATATTTGACCAGAGATATTGGTACTAGTCCATCAGATTCATTCAGTCTCGGGGTGTTTCATTTGTAAACCCTGAAATTCTATTAAATTTATGCAGTTTTTCAATGTTCCCCAAAAAAATCCTGCCGCTGCCGCGCCGCTGCCGCGCCGCTGCCGCGATGGTCTTTTAAAAAACCTGCCGCTACCGCGCCGCTGCCGCGATGATTTTTAAAAAATCTACCGCTACCGCGCCGCTGCCGCGGTGATTTTTTAAAAAACCTGCCGCTGCCGCTGCCGCTACAGGCCATCGCGGCAGCGGCAGCGCCGCGATGGACATCTCTGCTTTGAACCCTCCAACGCCGGTGCCTGCTACGATAACACTTCATCTTTCTCAGGAATCCATTTGGCAATACGATCATTATAAAAGTCCTATATAAACAATGAGTTTGTCTTTTCATGAACATAAAAACCCTGACAAGCTCCTATTTGATTAAGTCCTTTGCTTTTACCATGTCCTCCAGCCACTGTAATGCCACTGGTAGCACCTTTTAGCCATTTTTGAATTCTGTTATTGTCATCATCAGCAATGTAAATATTTTCATTGCGATCGACAAAAATTGCTCGAGGCATACTTAATTGATTCGAGCAATTGCCTGCACCATTACCACTCGCCACAGTAACTTCGCTGACGTTAAGAGCTGTCAGATTGAATCCCTGAATTCAATCATTGTCAGTATCAGCAACATAAAGACTATCATGTTCAGTATCAACAAGTATACCAAATGGTGAACCTAAATGTTTCGAATCGGATCCAAATTTATTGCTGAACGAACAATAGAAATTCCTTTCGTTGACCATTGGCTATTTTCACGACAATTGTACTATTTTCCATTATCACAATTGATAGTAGCTAATTAAAAAACCGTCTTATTATTTAAGAAAACATGCTACAAACGATTTCTCTAATCTGTTTCATGTGTGAAAAGCATGCTGGGCTTTATTTAAGAGATATACTGATGGGAGAATCGACTTACGTGTAGCAGTATCCCAATTACAAGTTTGAATCTGCTGATTCCAAACCAATCCAGCTGGACATTGCATCAAGTACGCTATACCATATGCACATTGATAGAATGAATGTTTGTCTTCTGAATTTGCAAAATGACCATCGTTTGGACAGTGAAAAGCATTAGTGACTGAATGAAATAATAAAAATATTAATACAAGACTCAATTTCACGATCATTGCTGGATTGTATCAGTTCGCAAAGAAAATAACACAAAGTAAAGCTATCCTTTTATTTCTCTTTTGATATTCTTTCTAAAAGCCAGCACGTGATTAGGTTCTCAGAACAAAATCATTTGTCAGGATGATGTGCAAACAATTTCATATTTGCTTGGAGATTCAATAAATACGAACAGAAATGAAATTTAAACTATAACGATTGAGTTGAAATGACGTCAGTCAAGCTGCTTCGAACTTTTGAAAAACATTAATCGACCTATTTTTTCTCATTTGTCTATCGAATAAGATAAGTGCAGATATCGTCACAAGAAGGATCATATTCAAGCCGTGACTCTATTTCATTGTATGCAAATCTACTAAAACATTTATGCATAGAATATACTTAATTGTTTTTTTTTTACATTTTATCTCATAACTTTACAACAATCAATTTCCATAGTTATACAAAACCAGATTTTGTGTAAATAGATGTTTTTGCCTCTAGCAATTCAGTGTGATTTTGTCAGAACAATCAAGCGTAAATCGATAGTTTGTCTCTATTCTACATAATTAGCAAGATTGATTTTCCTACTCTATACTTTAGCTAATTGTATTCATCGTGTTTATCATCTTATCTAATTCTACACAATAATCTAAAGAGGTGAATATAATTGCCCCAGGTCCATCATTCAGGCCGTATGAAACGACGTCTTAAAATGCCTAAAACGTTGAAAAAACAGAGTAATTATTGCTCTAAACGATGAAAAACGGTCGCCGTTTTTCATCGTTTTTTGACCGTTTTCCGTCAGCTCGGATTGAGGGCCGTTTTGTCCCGGAACGTCAACGGCGCCGTTTAAGGCCGTATCCGACGTGGAACCGCCATTAGTATCAGGGAGGGATATGGTCGTTTAGGTTCTTATTTATGCTGTTTTTTCACCCCTTCTCATCTTCCGTAAAGGCAATGTTATGTTGTAATAAATACTCACTATTCAATATTTCATTCAGTTAAATCTGAAAAACATAATTGTTGGAATTAAATACTTACTGTTATACGCATTCAGATTGAAATAAGTCTAAAATAAAAAATATCAGTACTTACTTAAAGAGAATACTTACTGTTGAACGTTTGATCGAGATAAACCTAATTAAAACAATAAATATGTTTATTTAGATATAATACTTACTTTTCGATATTTCATTGAGTTAAATCTAAATAATAATAAATAAATATATTAGTTAGGATAAAATACCTCCTGTTAAGTATTTCAATTGAAATAAATCTGAAATAAAAAAAGAAAATATTTATTTAAATAAAATACTCAATATTGAATGTTTCATTGAAATGTATCTAAATAAAAATAAATAAATGAGGTTTTTGGGAATAACATACTTACTGTTATAAGTATTTCGGTTAAAGTTACTCTAAAATAAAAAAAAATAAATATTTTTATTTAAAGAAAATACTTACAGATGAATGTTTCATCGAGATAAATGTCAGTCAAAAAATTAGTTAGTTTATTTAAATAATAGTTTGAAACGAGACGATGGAAGGAATGTAAATAAAAAAATAGTATTCATTGCTTTAATAGACAGTCTCTATTCGATCATCAATTATCAGTGAGTGTCTTAGGATGGCTTTAGAGTGCTTCTGTTGACACGATGAAAATAAGTGGAAAACTGCGGAAAAACGGTGGTCGTAACGGCAGCTGTTTTTTGCCGTTTTGGGGAGATATTCTTACAATGAATATCGAATAATAGAATAATAATGTAGCTTCCTTTATGAAGGTCGAAACTGTAGAAACAAATGAATCGAAATTCAACTTGACACCCACACCCACACAAGTTTTTCGGCAATCGGATAATGTCGTCGAAGAATTGCATCACGCAGTCAACAACTGCATACCAATGAAACACTTTTTTATTGCTTTAATGTATCATATATAAACAATCTAAAATTGAGATCGATATTAAACGGCTTCGTGTTGGTAAACACTCGAAGAAAAAAGAAAGTTTATATCAATCTTGATGTACGACTTAAAAGATCCATGCCGTCTTATGATATCCACAATGTTAAGACATATTTAACTCGGATTGTTGTGAGCTTCAAAATAAGCACTTAGATTCGTATAATAAGCTTCATCATATATTGCTAAAATGCTGTGGCGAATTTAAAGGAGGTAGCGATTGCCGTATATTGAGAACAAAAATTCGGTTTTTCCTAGTAGAAAAGGCTTGGCAATAAACTGATGCTGTCTCTAAAGATCTTGAACACACGTTTTATGATCATAATAGTCCGTCGTTGTCATCTCCATCGCAGCGCGCCATTTCATAAATATCCTAGGCTCGTCGCTACTATAATGAAAACAAATGATCATAATTTGAAAAGAAATGCCATTTACCGAAACGAACGATCATGCACTGTTACAAATGCAGAAATAAAAGAATTACTCGATTGGAATTACTTTCGTATATTTCCCAATGATTAACGCAATAGCAACCGTTAGCAATTAAAAATACACGATAACGCGTTTAACATTGAATGAATAAAACTCATACATCATGTCATAACAATGAATGCGGTAAAGCAAGTTAGAACTCGAATATGGTGAGAAAATGCATTCAAAATTTCAAACATGAGGAAAAAATACCGAAAAAAGTAATAGTATTTTTCAGGATTCTTCTCATTACACGACATTAATTTACAATTTAAGCAGCATCATCACGCTAATTATTGCAGAAGTAACGTTGAATGTGATCTTATTTTGACATGTGGGATGTGGATGAGTGTGTGTGTATGACTACCATCTTCGTTTATATTCACATCAACATCACACCTACACCCTGCAAACTTCAGTTCTATCCTACATAAAATGTTGTTTCGTGATCTTTCCATGTTATATGAACTACTTTCTTACAATATTGTTTGAAGATAAACTAAAAGAATGGTGAAGAAATGCGCCGTAAAATAGATTGGATAAAACCATTTCTCGTCTATCAGCAGAATTAATTACATTGTATTTCATACTTTAAATAAGTGTATAGGGATTGTGCTGTTTAAATATATTCCATTTTAATGTTTGAGAATGTAAATATTTGCTCGCATTGCATAATCTTCACTTATTTCAATAAAATATTCATATTCAATCTATTCATTTCTTATTTAAAAATGCTCTTCAAAATAAAATAAGCTTGAAGTTTGCGTGAAAAAGAAGGAAAATATTACTAGTAAATATCTAGATCTTCAATAATGTTTGATGAAAAACATCTGGTAAAACTTCTTAAAAAATAATCAAGTTTACAAGAGATAAGAAGTATTTTAGTTAAGGATCGAAATCATATGGCATCCTTTGACTTCTTCCCTTCTCAAAGCTAGCGTCTTCTTCTTCTTATATATCAGATAGAATTATTCAGAATAATATAGTATCGAAATTTCGGTAATTTCCATATTTTCTTTATATTCACTGAGAATCGCTAAAAATGTCTATAATTTCTTCTTTTTTTGTAGGGTAAGGCCTTTTGCTCATTATATGATACATAGACTTATTCAAAATAATATTGTTTTAAAATGACGGTAGTTTTCGTATCTTTTGAGTAATTACAGAAAGGAGCTATTAATTTCTTTTTTCTTGTATATGGTAAGGCTTACTTCTCCTTATATACTGAATAGGCTCATTTAAAGTAATATTGTATAGAACTTAAAGTAATTTCCATATGTTCTTATTAATTACTTAAGATAACTACTTATTTCTTTCATTTCTTCTATTTTCTAGGGTAGGACCTGCCTCTTTTTATATACCAGATAGACTTATTCAACATACTATTGTAAAGAATTTTCGCTAGTTTCTCCATTTTCTTGGTAATTACTGAAAATAGTTGGTAATTTCTTTCAGTTTTTCCTTTTTCTAAGGTATGGTCTGCTTCTCCTTACATACTAGATAGACAGATTCAAAATAATATCTTATAGAAGTTTGGGAAATTTCTCTCACATGTTGGTAATTTCGGAAAGCCTGGAATATCAACTATTTGGTTGTTTTGTTGCTGGATGGGAACTTTTCTTTTGAACGGAAATGTCTTTTTTTGTGAAGTTGAAAAATAGGCTTTCAAGTGAATTGAATTAAAGAAAAGAAGCGAATGATTTTCTTTTCACCATGAAGCTATGCATAAAAGTCGGTTAATTCTGTTTGAAAACAAGGAATATTGCAATTAGATTTATTGGTTAATGAAATTATTCTGCATTCACTGAAAACGTAGAAAAACAGAAAGACAAATAGAGAAAACAAAAGCTAGTTTTTACAAATGGAACAATGCTGGCGTCAGTGTGCTTGTGGAAAAGCAATTATCGTAGTGGCTAGAGACATTATTAATCAAATGGTATATTTAAGCTGATGTATTTCAAGACTCATCGAGCATTCCATAGCTCAGTTTTTTTGAGAAACTTAAAAATTAATCAGTGTGCATGTATTCAAATAACTAGAAAACCATCAACTGTGATAAGATCTCCATTGAAAGAGTTCGTATGGAGAAATGAGTTTTGTCTGCTTGTTCTTTTTTTCATGTATATCTTCGTTCCTGTTAGATACGCAGAGCTTTTTTCATTCGTTGAAAATTTTTTATTTTCCATTTTTTGATGCGTACTTTTTTCTGACACTAGTATAAATTTCTCTGTATCTATTTTTCTATGAGCATTTAGCATTTATTTTCATAAAATAACAGAAATGGCGTTAAGCGTATCCAATAGACTAAGACTTTATGTTATGGAATTAAACCTATTTAAAACGGTTTCAAACGAGGAACAGAGTGTTCATCGAGAACGACTTACGACACGAAACTACATTTTGTCATTGATGATCCTTCTTATTATTGTTGACATTGTTGCTTGATTAGTTGTTCGAACAGTAAATATAGTAGAATATATGCCTTCACAATCGAAGTTTGTCTATTTGATTGAACGTTATTCAGCTACTTTAAATGTCCATGTTCAAAGATTGGTATCGCTTATGAAACATTTATCAAGACTCATGCCAACTCTCATCAAGTATGTTCAAGTGACTTTGTTACACGAACATGGATTGATTAGGTATTTCGAAAAATAAATACAACTTTGTCAACTGCTGATGACATTGGAAGCTACATGAGCTTTTTCTGGTAAACGCTACGAGAATTTTGTCATATTGGTAATACAACGTGGATGAGTGCTGCAGCAAGTTTTGATGCATCACATATCGTCAGTCCAATGACGATTGCTGGAGGCGTCATTCGAATGCAAACTGAAGAAGCTCTTATGAATCAAAAGTTCTGGCTCGTAATTTGCTTACCATTCGCGCCACCATAGCTAGTAACCAAGTCATATCTGCTTTTGCCACCAATTTTTACTTAACGTATCTTCCATCAGGTTTAGGAAACACAAATTTCCTAAAAATGCTCCCAAGAGAATACAATAACTGTTCTTACTTGACTAATAGTAGTTGTCCACATCCACTGCTCGTCAACAATAGTGATCATCATTTAGTAGCAGTACCAGGGTTGATCGCTGACTGTTTCATTGTTGACGCTACACTTACCTCAACATTGGAATGCTATTACAATTCGACATGTTTTCCTCTATTACATAAAGAATCTATTGCAAAAATGAAACTATTATCAACCAATTCCAACAAACATCTTCGTATAAATATGACTGGGGAAATGCTTCTCAATGAACTAATGATTGATGATGTGATTAGTAAAATTATTTTCGATTGATTTTATCGGCAATGCAGTCCTGTCTATTGTTCATACAGTTACAATCAACAGTTTTCTCCACTTTTTATCATTACCACAATTATTGGTGTGTTTGAAATCATCTCTTTCGTACTGCGCCTTCTTATTCCTCGCATTTTATCAGTTATCTTTCGTTGGCTTCAGAGAAATTAAAGATCAGCAGATATAACAACGAATGAAATCCACTCTTGACCACGTCTTCCTAAGTTAAATGTGATAGCAGAAGTATAGTTCATCTTTGTTTTTTTTGCTCCTGTAGTACGTCTCAACAAAAGAATCCTAAATTTTTAGTTCAGATATATTTCTTTTAGTGAATAAAAAGTTTTTTTTTGCATTAGATACTCGGAACCGATCGAATAAAAATGATTTAATTGTTCACTGCACTTCCTTCAACATACTCGGTTCAATAGAGCTGAAATCTTTTTTTAATGTCAGAATAGTTCACTTTCTGTTGGACTTTGCAGTTTATCCTGTATAAAAACTACTAGTTTTTTGCATTTTCAGTCGTTGTTTACTCGTTACGTTTTCAATGTTTCGAATATTCGACATGAAGTCTCAATAAAAATAGTTTACAATCGAGAAGCTTCTTGCTTCTTGTTATTCTATCAAAGAAGTGAACTATTAATGACGATCATCTATGAACAAAGATAAATTTTGTACGAAAGAATTCGAGCGAACTTTACTCATTTTTCTATTCTTGATATATCCAAACGATAAAATTAATTCAAAAAAACATAGAAAATAGCATCTCTACGAAAACCAAAGAGGACAACTAATTGTTGATTATTTGCATCTCGAACTTCTCTGTAATAACGGATAAGTTAAGCAGAATGTTGTCGAATAGGAAAATTTCTTAAGAAAGTAGTCCATAATGGATATTGGAAAGATCTCACCAACCAAGACCGCCTTTACCCATCTTCTATCGCATTTATTCTTTTGTAAAAACACAAATGTTGATTAGTACTGAAGAGTAAAAATAAAAAAGTGAACGTCTATCCCCTAGCACTAATTCTCAAGAAAAACACATTCGAAATATCACCAGTTGGAAGTTATTGTTGATCAAGATCAATATAAAGAAAGATCTAACATAAAAGAATTCGTTATTTGATCATAAGTAGTCGTTAAAGTTGTACCTTTTACAAGTTTTTGAAACCATCTATAATATTCAAGTATACTAATGCTTTTTTCGCTAGTGTTCCTGATGAATAAGTAGAAACTTTGCCATGCTCAATGATTATTCGAATCCATTCACATTGCTCAAAGTCGATTTCAGCACATAAATATTAGATTCTTTCTCTATTTATAGTGCTGACAATCGTCAATCATGTTCAACATATTCTGCTCAAAATTTATAGGACACTGGTAGCTCTGAATCTTTTTGAAAAGGAAGAATTATGTACGTCAAGAAATGTACAGCGAGAACGAATTTTAACGCGATTATTTATTCTCATACTTCTTCTAAGTGTGGTTTCTATTGGATTTTACATAGTTGTTTCCGAAGATGATCAGATTGTCACAAATACTATGTCCTTGTTCACAACTGTCAGTTCCTTATAGTACCTTTTTAAATGTAACATTTATTTTACATGAACTGTGTTCGAGTGATTTCGTTTCATCAAAATGGCTCAATTATATTAAATTATTCGATCCAAATTATGTACCAGCTTGGACAGAAACAATATTTTCACGCGACTGTCGAACATTTAGTGCAATCTATCTTGAATTTTTGTCTATGTTTTGCTCGCTGGCTCAAAAAACTATTGAAGATGCACAGAAAACATTCATTGCTACAAAATTGATCAATAATAATCTTCCGTCTCAATCTTTATTTGTTCAGCAAATTCAGACCATTGCTGAATCATTCGTCAGTAAAACACACAGTGACTTTGTACGTATATGGAGTTGAACTGAAATTGCTGAGATAGTTAGTCCGTATCTATCTGGGACGAATATGAATTTTCGCATTTCAGTCATAGATAACAATCGAGTGATGTTTTATGATACTGAGTATCATTGCAACATGCAAATAAGTACTAATACCCTAATTAGTACCGGATTATGCTCATGCGCAGTAGACACTGATATTTGCTTTGTGAAGCCTATCATTTATACAAATGGAACAAACTTTATCAACTTCGTTCAAATTTTTGACGAGCTTCAAATTAGTTGTATATCTTTGCTTGGATTCCTCAACTCCAAAATAAACTGGTGGCATAACATGAGTTATGTACAAAATGTTTTCGAAACATATACTTTAGTTATTAATTCTTCATCTCCACCTTATATCAAACCACTCAAACGATCAGCGTCTCTAGAGTTTACAAGTGGAGATACGAAAAATTTAATTTTGAAACTATTCGTAAAAAGAGAAATCACGAATGAAACACACTTCGATCTTTTCTATGATCAATGTGCTCCCAATACCTGTTCCTATCGAATTACGAGACAACGCGATACTATCGTCGCTATACTATTACTTATGAGTATATGTGGTGGACTCAATCGAGGTCTTCAAATTCTTTTATCATTGATTTGTGCGATTGCTTTCTTTTGTATTGACAAATGGAAAACACGGAAAGTCGTTCGTGGTAAGTGAACCTTGTAGAATAGATGCGCTTTTATTTCTTTGAAAATTTTCCCAAAAAACTTTATGAGTAAAGTAATACTCGAGTACATGATGTTTTCATTACATAAATATCAGCTACCATTTAAGATTTAGTAATAAACTCACCTTGAACCAACGGAAAACATTTCAGGAATCATTTAGTGTACAAATTAAAAAGTTAGTGTAGCCCAGATATGCCGCAGTTATAGTCCCGACTGATCCACGCGGTACCCAGCCATATTGAATATTCAGTAAACTGATCTAGAATTGATTGTGTTATCAGTATTTTTGTTCGAATACACTAAAATTCTCTGAAAGTAATGATACTAATATACTAATAAATATTATAATATCGAACTCATTCATTAGTCATGTATTTCCCCAACTGTGAGGAGAGTTATATAATATATGATGCGTTTGTACTTATCCATGTTTGTTTGTGCGTGTGAAGTTACATGTACACATACATTTTTGAAGACTTATGAAATTTAATTTTTAGTAAAAGCAACTCTCATTTTTCCTAATAACATTTGTTTTTGTTGGCAAAACGTTTTCAAAGAAAAAGTCACTTTTTCACTATAGGAAATGATCATCAAAAATAAAAAAAAGTTTGTACTAAAAACATTTTTTCAAGAAAGAAGGGACTTTTTATACTGTAGAATTACCTGTCAATAGAACACGTGGCAATTATTTAGTAACTAGGATTATTGAATCAATGAAGGAAATTAATCTATTTCAAACGAGTTCCATTCACGGAGCCAACGTACAAAAGCAAAAACTGTACACGGGAGTGTATCTAGTTCTTCTAATAAGCTCTCTTGGAGTATTAGTCTTTTATTCGTCTATTATTAATCGTGTCATCTCCAAAATCCAGTTACAGTCATCTGTTATCGATTATGAACATCTCAGTCATCTCGGTCTTGACAGTTTTGATTGTCCGTATACAACCATATCGATACCGTATAGTACATTTATTCCTGAGGTTAAGGTCAAATATCATCATGCATGCACTAGCGTCATTGTTGCGGCAGTTTTGACTGCTTGTATTCAGGTGAGAGAGCAGCTATATTTCGTTAATCGAAATGCTCTTATATCGTGGAGAAGACTCTTTGTTGATAGCCTGAAGGAAATTTGTGCAATAGCACAGAAAACTGGTCATGAAAGTATTCGTGTATTTTTGGATTCAAGTATGCTCACGTATCAAACAGTAACTCGAGCTGAGTTTTATAACGAAATGAATACGACTTTGTAACGTTTACTAACAGCAACACCTATTCCATTTGCTCAAATACTGGATCTTATTCGTGTAACTGCACAGCGTAATGCTTTGATGGATGTATTTTCATTGAATTGAGAGTTTATTATTGTAGGAAACAACACAAACAAAAATGTTTCTTCTCTAATTATACCCGTCATTCGCAATACAAACGATCATAATAAAGCTTATTCTTGTGCCACTTCAAGAGCTTGCTCAGTGCCCGCTAGATACTTTGGTTCTGAATCTCCAAACGATTACACAATCGAAGGTTTGGTTCTTGGTTGCTCTATACTCGAGACAATCCTGCGTTCTTCTTTGTTCTGTTTCTATTCATCAAGGTGCATTAAAGAATTTCGATTTGTAATGACACCATTGCAAGGCGGATGGCCCATGCTGCAGTGGACCGACTTTTAGCTCTTATGTTTTGATGAATGTCACCGTGTCATGGTTTGACGTGAATGACACCGTCGAGAAAATGGCTTATAACATGCTTGTTGAATCGTGGACGAGTAATGTATCTTATGAAATGTATTTCAATGCGTGCAGTCCAAAACATTGCACATACACATATCATTATCGATTCAATGCTCTAGACCTTTTGACCACATTCTTGAGTGTTTTTGCCGGTCTCTGCAATGCACTAAGATTTGCAGTGTCACATCTGGTTGGGATAATTGAGAAGATTAATAGTCGTTGTCGTGTCGCACCATTTTTATAATTATTGTATCACAGCGTACTATTCCAAACGATCATGAAGAAACATTCAAAGCAATGTGACCTACACTCATAAATAGCCTTAGTCACATACGTATCCACAGCGGAACCGATCTTCAGAATCACATTCTGACTCATACCAAAATCAAAAACATACAAACCCAAACCTAAAATCAAAGTATAAATTGACACTTATATCACGACCGCCATCTCTAATAATGGTTGCCTGTTGATGAAATTATATCATAGACATTAACCAGTATCGATGCTATTATCGTCTTTCGTCATTTGCTTTTTATGTTGTAATAAATATGAAAAAAACAATTTAAATTGTTTTCAGTCTATAAATATATAAAAGATAGAAAGGACCATATGTCATTTAGTTTATACAATACTGAATTTTTGCTTCTTTGAACTTTCAATGGTTACATATCATTCAAAGAGGGTGTCTGTGTGGTTCTGAGTCTGTGAGTAGGTCTTCTCTTCAACGGTGGCCACACCCCACACCACTATTAATTATTATATTTATATACTCTTTTATGCATAGACTGCGTAACAAAGAAAGATTCCGATATTTATCATGTTTATCGGAAAAATTTTATCGAATACTCACAATAATTTTTTTTCTACTCTAGTATATAACCGCTCAGTTTTTATTTACTATTCAATAAATTTCATTTCATGGCAAAATTGCAACTGAAGATGGATCAAAAAGATTTAAATGAATGTTTACAATTCATACAGACAGAGACAAATCGCTAAACCCATTGAAAAATTCAATAAGAATATGTATGAATGATCAAGAGAAAACTAAACTTGTAATTGACGAATTGAAATTGATCCAAATCGTGATGGACTTTCTAAGTTGTGTTGTTTTACACAGCTTTGTCTAGCGTTTTTTCAAATTTGATCAAGTAGATTATATGAATTCATCGATTGAACTCTCATCTATTTCTATTCCTATTAATGTTCGCGAACGCTCGATTTAGCATGTATTTATTTATTCATTTATTTCTCTTGTGAATTAGTCTCTACATGATCAAATATGCACAATTTGTGTTTGAGTGCAAGCAGATAATTTCAAAAGTCAGATGCAACTAAGTTTTTTTTATTTGTATTTTTTTTTTCATACTGAACACAAACAGAGCAATAAATATTAGCTGTGATTATATCATCTTCTTGTTTGTATGAATTCGCTATGCACCGTTTATTTTCATTGTTGAAAGAGATTTCTTTCAATTACGCATGACTTTCGAATGGGCTTGTCTTTTTCTTAATTAAATCATGTTTCATCATCACAGAATATTTTGGTACAACAACAGGTTTTTGCTATAGTTAATTGTTCAGTTTTAACTACACTAGAGAAGAAGAAAATAGCAAAATATCAGTCGTTCTGCAGTACTAACGATAAATTTTGTATCTTTGCTCAGAAATTGATTTTCATAGTCATCTATAATACAAGAGACACATTGAACGTGACTGTGCATGATTTGATTTTATATCGTACCCATGGTATCGTTTTATGCCGAATACATTCAAACAGTAATTGGTCTAAGTTTTTCTGAATGTATCATTTTGCTCGATTTTATCTCAAAATTGTTTTGTACAGTGTGAATCATAGCTGCGATAAAAAACGTTATGACTAGATTGTCGACATACTATTGACGTAGTGTATTGTAGAATTGGGTCCGAATCAAATATGAAAAGAACCGTCGACTTCGATACATATTTACAACAATGACGCTCATATGTGATGAGAAGAAAAAATGACATTTAGGAATTCAAGTCCCCTGCTGAATATGCACATCACACAATATCTGATCATTACTCTTGATCTTTGATCACATCGCGTGTACTTCCGTTAATATTTGTACAAATAAACACGTAAATGTCAAGAGACTATGTTCAACGTGTCTACTAGCATTTTTTCGTCATTTTCTCTCGCAGTAGAACACTAACGAAGTTAGACAACAAGTTCAAATTAGTGTTGTATTTATTGACCTTAACCATTTTGCCCTATTTCTGGATCACTGAAGAACAGTTTTTTTTTGTCCAAGAACAGAATGATCAAACTATTCTATAATAGACGATCAGCTACCATCGACATCGTTATGCGTGTTCATAGAAATATCAATCATCAACGAATTTATTACAATCAAGATTTTTTTACATGTCTTTCTCGACTTTCTCGATAAATAACGTACTCTATATAGAACACTGAACAAGATTAATGGCTTCCATTGAACAAAGTATGAAGCGTTCCTTTTCTGACAGTCAAAAAATTCTTAAACATGCAGAAACACATAATTCGATACCATTAAAATCATTAACTATAACTATTGATCCCGGTGAACAATCACCGATTCTTTCTGATCGATCATCAACAAACAATATAATCAATGATGAATATAAATCTGATTCAAAATTGCCTATGAAACGAAGATTTGCTAGAACATTATCGATAGCTTGTGTAAGTTATCGATTGACAAAGAGAAAAAAATTACATCAAAGATGGTGAGAAATCTTTTTTTTCTCTTTGTACTTTTAATTTTCATGAGTTTTTCGTCTATACAGTTGTCAAATAAATGATATCATGTGTGTTGTTGGCTTATTCGGTATTATTTTAATGATTGTCGAAAATGAAATAACTTTTATGCATATCGATCATCATGATAATCTTGCAAGTTGGATTGTCAAATTGATAATAACAATATCGACCATAATTCTAATTATTCTTGTTGTCTATTATCATTATTTAGATATAAGTCTTTATTGTGTTAATAATTCTATTGAATACTGGTTTGTTGGATTGACACGAAGAAAATTAGGTCTAATGATTTTAGAAATATTACTTTGTTCTATTCATCCGATTCCTCGATATTTTCCTATTGATGTATATTCTGAAAATGAAAAAACGAATTCAAATTTAACAATGACTAATCGTTCTACACTGATTTCAATCTCTTTAAAATATATTCCTGTTGATGTTGCACTTGGTTTACCGAGTAAGTTTTGTTTTAGATGTTTGTCAATGATTTTCGAATTTCTACATTTGAATATAGTGTTTGGTCGTTTGTATATGTGGTGTCGTTTTATTACATTTCATTCCCATTTGGTTCAAGATACATCATCACAAGCACTTGGCTATCTCAACAGAGTATCAATTGATTTTTTCTTTGTTATTAAAACTTATTTTCAACAATCTCCAACACTTTGTTTGGTAATATTTTGTACAATTGTCATTTCTATTGGTAGTTGGTCATTGCGTGCATGTGATTTTACATCGGTCAATGAACATATATCGATACTCGATGCCGTATGGCTCTTTATTGGACCATTTACTACAGTGGGTATGTTTCGAATCGGAATAGTTCAACAAGAAAAAAAAAAGTAAAATTCTATTACGTTTTTCAGGTTATGGAGATTTGACACCGGCGACCTATTGTGGACGAGGTAAATCAAAACTTATCGATAGAAAAGCACGACAAAACTGATCAAATTTTCTCTCGAGTCGAATTTAGGATGAATTTCACGCATGATTCGAAATTCGATAGAGAAAATTGAAAACATTTTCAAAAGTATTGAGAATTTTGCTTCATGTAAATTTTTGTATTTTCTATATCATATTACTCTGAAATCGATCCGAATGAAAAATCGATAGTTCTCTAATGTTAAATTATTTAATTCGAAATATTATCATCATTAGGTGTAGCTGCCATAGCAAGTACGATTGGTATTTTGGTTGCTGCTCTACTTACAGCTGTCGTGGCAGAAAAACTTGCCCTATCTCGATGGGAAAAATATGTTCACGATTTTGTTTTAAATAGTGAACTAGCCAAACAACGTACGCATCAAGCAGCCAATGTTCTTATATATGCATGGAAGATGTGGTATTTAAAAAAAATGAATAAGAAACGATCAACTCGATACATAACAGTACAACGAAAATTGTTCGAATTCATCTATAATATTAAAAAAACTAAAGAAAAACAACGAAAATTAACCGATAACTGTGTAGGTCTAGCTGAAATAATGATGATTCATCGTGAGACAAGTATAACAATTGATGAAACCGTTAAACAAATGTCTACAATGAAATTGAAAATGGAAAATGTCGAGAAAAAACTTGATAATGTCAATCATACAGTACGAAAAATGTATAAAACATTAAATCAATTGTTAGATAAACGTGCACCATGATGAATAATAGAGAATTTTTTTGAATAAAAAATGGACAGATCATGTTTATTGTTTATAGTCTCCCGAGTTCGATTACGACTGTCAAATATAAATATGGAATGAATGATTAGCTAATTTAAGAACAAGAATTTTCTCATTACTCTCATGCCTATCTTACTCGTCCTCACTCATTCCAATGTGTCGTAAATCTGCTTCAGACGAAACTGTAACGGTGTTTATTATTTATAATATCAAACGTCCGTTTAAACTTTCACTAACCGTTACAACTTAACAGAGACCGATTTCATAAGATTGCCGTTATTATCTATTGGTCTTTATAAATCGTGATCATTATTATTCTTGACTTTATTTACCATTTTAACATCATGACGAGATATTATACGTAATAGGAGACTATTGGATCTAGGGGTGGCACTTTATCTTTATTTGACTTTGAAAAAGTAAAGTAAAGTAAAGTGAAATATTTCTAGGTCATCGATAAGATAATAAAAAATAAAATAACATAAAATAAAGCATATAGTCATTTATTATTGATTGTTTAATTTATCGTCATGCATTAATGGTATTTCAAACTGTCAAAATCAAAGTTTATTAAAAATGAGTTCCCTATTAAGTGACTGGAAAATAAATCAAATTACCATTGAAAAACCAGTGTTTTTCATGTATTATTATTTTACAGCGTCTCAGCTTTCTTTAATATTGTTGACATATTTGTCTAAGAAGTATGTAACGTGATATATATAAACAGGAACGTTGCAAAGGTACTTGAGAAGCTATGAAATGCAAGAGAAATTTTTAGGTTCATGCGAAAACATAAGAAGAAAATTGACCAGAGAAAACCATGAGTAAATATTCATTAGTCATGTTTACGTTCTTATTTTACTCTGAATTTGTTTCGTCTATTATCTATTATTTACAAACCAAAAGATAATAAAGTTCAGAAGGTCGGATCTCTTACTAAATAAACGTAATTCTTGCTATAAGCCTGCTCAAAATGTAATGCAATCTGTTTTATAATGTCTTTTTAAAAATCTCTCATAATTTATCTATCAACAATTTTATTCATCCATGATGTTATATAGTTTTCTCATCTGAAAACATCGACACTCTATATGAAACTTTTCGCTAATTCTACAAAAAGAAAAAGTAGTGCCCTCGTGTTTTCTATTTTCAAAGTCATTTCGACTCCGAAATCATGTCTCTTTCAAACAGTGACGTTCTATTTTAACTTTACTTACATAGAATTAAATTAACCCTTTGTCTTCAACTAATAAAAGAAACAATACTACCGCTACAAACATAAAAGTCGTCTGTTTGACTTGTTTATATAACTATGTCATTATATTTGCAAACGAAAGTTTCTTTTAAAAATAATGCATTTTATCTATATGAAAATAATTACTGCATATATAAATCATAGGAAAATCATCTGGTGGAAAGCGCGCTTTTTTCTAATATCAACTATGAGAAAAAGCGAACTTGAAGTTATAAAAACGCATGTGTACCTTGCAACAGAAGTACAACAAAAGACTGCTTGTCTAGCGTCTACAGGTCAAAAGAACACAATAAGAACAAATCGTTGAATCTCTTTCATCTCGAATTTTATTTGCGTTCAAGTGTACAATTTTATCGTAAAAAAAACTTTTTTGAATGAAAGATCTATTTTGATATAAATACACAAAAAATTACAAATAAAAAATGAATTCTGACACACAATCAAGTGCCACGGTCATACCGGAACGTCAATTAAGATCGAAAACTAAATCAAATATTTCGTTTTAAACTTCAAGTTCTGCACCAAGGTCAACTCGTCGTAATTTTCATGACTGTTCAAAATCAACAACAGCAAGTCCTATATTGAGTCGAAGAATGTTAAAATCAACTTCAAAAAGAATCTATTCTATTCAAACTTCATCAAAATCTTTGAGAATGAACGAATCGATGATATCATATCGAGATAATGGTAATGATCAACCAGATGAATCGAGTACTCCAATGGATTATGATCTTACACAATAACTAATAATATCAAATTTAGCTACCGATGAGGTTATAACAGATACAGTTATCGACAATGGTGCATTAACAGAAGATGAAAATGATCATTTAAATTATAGTAGTGAAATAGTTAATGAATTACATCAAACAAAACGAACAACAATCGCAACAAAAAAAGACGTTCTGAAATATTTCACCAGACAACCAGATGGAGATTTTAAATGCAATTTGTCTGCTGATACTAATAAAGTAAGTTTTTCCTATTATTGTTGAGTGTTCGTCTTTTTTTTGAAAGTTTCAAGTTGTCAAAATTATGTTTATTATTAAATGCAACTTTTTAAAGTAGCAGACAAGCCATCGTGTAGACGAAAGTGAGAGCAGAAAGAGAAGTCTGTTAAAAAAAACTGACAATCGACATTGTAGGAAAAGTTAAGCATTGACAAGAAAAGGACTGTATCATGAAAAAAAATTTTTATATAGAATAATGAATCAACTATGAGCTTCTAATACAGCTAAAGATTAAAATGAAAGAGGTTACTTATTATTTTTTAGTTTTATTTTTATGTCTGTATCTTAAATGATTTAATATTTCATTCTCTATGTATATCAGACATCATCGTCGGACACTATGTTGTCGTTGTTTATTGACCTATAGATATAAAAAAGAGATATATTATCATCTTGATAGGATTGTTGTTTAATATCAGTGAGATCCGTTTGGAAGAAAAGACCATCATATGATATATTCATTGTTATTCTAAAACACTAACAAAATTAATTTATGTGTTGTACATATAAATACAATGCGGTGTGTGGATATAATTATTCAAAATTAAAAATTAGATGAATTTCAACAAAGTACTCATATGTACAACACATAAATTAATTTTTTTTAGTAATTTAGAACAACAATGAACATATCATACGATGATCTCTTCTTCCAAATGGATCTCATTGATATTAAACAACGACAACATAGTGTTTGACGATGATATCTGATATACATAGAGAATGAAATATTAAATTATTTAAGATAAAGAAATAAAAATAAAACTGTTTCATTTTAATCTTTAGCTGTATTAGACACTCATTGAAAAAGAACAATATTGACTTACGCATTTATATTTTTTTCTAATAAAAATATTATTTAGACTAGCTAGATACGTTTGAGGAAATCTCATACTATTTAAGCTGATCATAAACTCAACAAATTGAATTAGATAATATATATTCTGATATATTATATCATATTAATCACATCAAAGATCAAAGGAATCTTATAGCGAGATCCGTTTGTAACATCTGGTATATACGAAAAATCTGAAGCTAATCCGTCATCATGCGCAACCAAAGAGAAAGACAATTGATGTTCAATTTAATAAAAAATCGAAGTTTCAGTAAAAACTGTATTGAAACTTGGTCATGATTCACTGCAAATACATTGCTATTGTTACAAAAGAAAATATGGACCAAATTTTTCCGCAAGAATTGTTATAATTTTCGATAGTTTTTTCTCTTCGTATGATAATATGAACTCCTAAAGATTCGCATCAACAGAAGTCTCTAGAAATATTTTGTGACAAAAGAACATCATCAGATAATTTATAATATATTCTGTACAAAGATTTTTTTAAATATTTAAATGACAAGTGTTATATTTCATTAGTCTTTATGTTTAGATATTTTGCAAAACGAATGAAAATTCTGACACTAATTTACGAAGCCATTTAGGAAAAACACTTGCAATGATTAATTTTTTTATATCCTTCTCAAAGAAGACAACAGCCACCAAAATCATTGAAAAAACTGTCTGCTGAAGAAAAAAAAATACTTAATACTGCTGTAATTGAAGCTATTGTAAAAGATGCACTTCCATTTAATCATTTCAGCAAACCTGGCTATCGAGGACCACATCGAAAGACCGTTCGAAAGCATCTTGTATGTTGATATCAACAGCAACAACACTCGATAAAACAAGAATTATCTTCCATATCACATATTAGTCCTACAGCTGATGTTTGAAAAAGTCCTGCCCATCAATACTTCATCTGTATAACTTGTCGTTTTTTGTCTTCATCATTGGAGAATCGTTTAATTGTTTTATTATTTAGACGATTTCCTGATAAATACTCCGGTCAAAAATTTCGATTGTTTACTAATAAATCATTCATAAATTTTCTCTGTCTTGAAACAGAGTTTGAATATAAATAGATAGCTACGCATTCCTCAGGGTGTGGGTGTGAAGTGAGGATCGATGTCGTCCTGCTTGGTCATTTTACTTACTCACCCTCACCCTTTTTCTTAAAGAATGATATTCGTTATAGTTATCAAAATCTATTTATTTTACTAAGATTTGAATATTGGTAAGTGAATTTTCATAAGAATTTTTCTAATACAATGCTCAGCTATTTGTAGAAATACATCGATTGATTCAAATAGTGTTTGTCACAATTTGCTTTTAAAATAATGCGGTTATTTAATTTTTTCATCAAATTATAAAACTTGGTAGCGTTTTTTTCTTTCATATATTTTCTCTTCGGATAGGTAAATGAAAAAGCAATACATCGCCTCCATTGAATGAAATATTGATCATTCATTGAGTGATGTTTGCTTATCAGACGTCATCTTTTGCTATGACATTTAAATCAAATTCAATTATTTGAAAAGAAGATAATTGATCAATAAACTGTATTCTAAAGATTTTTAAAATACGTTTTTTGTCATAATTTAAAGAACAGAAAAGAAAAAAACCTTGAAAACTAATATGTCTTGAGACATTGCTCTCCGTTATTTCATTTATTTCATGTTTCAAATATCAAAATATTAGATTTTTTCGATACATTAAAATAAACTTGAGCAGTCTCCGCAATGTATGCAAATACAAATTTTGGCATGAAGTATATAATCATATATATCTAACAGATTTTATTTATTTAAATGCTAATCAATATGTGTGGCGTGAAGTGAAAGGAAATACTCAATAATACATTTTGCCCTTTGATAAAAAGCAAAGTATATTATTCTGAGATAGATTCTTTCATCGATAAATGTCGAAAAAAAAAAAGAAAAACCGTTTATCTGTGTAATTAACTTCAAACCGTTCGTTTTTATTTGACTGATAAATGTTCATTCCTCTTATAGAACATTTTAAAAATGGCTGTATTTTTAAAGGCTTCGCAAATTATCGAGAAAGGTAATGTCGTTTCTCCATTTAGATTTATAATTTTTCGATCGTTTTTATTATTAATTGAAGTAATTCAACATTGACATTCAGTATGTGCTGTACTTTTATCGTGATTTAAGACTTTCTTCATTATTGTTCATTAGGTCTTTTAGATAAGAAAGCATTTATTGAATATTACAAAAAATACATCCACAGAAAAGAAAAAAATAAGTCATTCGAGTAAATCGACAAGTCGTTCTCTTTTTGTTAAATATTATTTTACTTGAGTGCTGAGTGATGTTTTTTAATATGACAGACATAAACAATGATGCTACAGTTAATTTTTTATGACTTTTCGATCGTCATAGTTTTGATTGATTATCTAAATGATTTGGGATCATGTTTTTCATTTGTATTTGATATGTAAATATCCAGTGTACATGATGAGAGGGAGAAGCTGAAGAATTCTTCCCTCTAAATGTTTTTTTCTCTAATAACTTTCTTCTGGGAAATTTTCTTTACAAACACTTAGCGGATTATAAAATTTTAGTGAACTGAAGGAGCTATGCAAAAACGACACCATCTATTTTCTCTCAATCAGAAAACTTGAAATCAATATTGGAAGGAAAACCAGCTGTTGACTCATCAAGACAATTAATCTACTTAATAATTAAGCGAAACTGATACATTTTCTTTTTACATTCGAAATTATATTCTCTATGAAATCGATTCATTTTCTCTGTGGATTATCCAACGAGAAAATGCATCAATTTCAAAGAGGTCATATTTCAAATTCAAAAAGATTTTGAATCAGTTTCGCTCAGCTATTTCGTAGATTAACTGTCCTGATGAAACAACAACTGGTTTTTTTCTTGAGATATCGAGTGAAAACTTTCTGTCTGACAAGGGACCATATTCAACTGCCAACTTGTGTTTGAGTTCGAACTCTGTGCATAAGGCAGATCTCATTGATGTATGAAAAACTTCCATAGAAGAAACTCTCCTCTTTGGACCTTCTTTTCAGAGTTATAGGCATTTTACTATAACTTGAGCCCATGGTATAGCAAAGATCAACAAATCGGATGACTGTATTTAGATCCGGGATTCTGTCCACCGAAAGGTCGGTTAGTGAGCAAACTGAACTGAAAATTTCATTTCAAAAAGAACTTTTCCTTGTCAAGATATTGAAATCTGAAAAATCAGAGAGCTGTAGTATCTTTTGCGAGAAATGAGTGATTTGTGAGGCTTCAATATCTTGAGAAGAAAACATTCTTCTGAACTGAAATTTTGAGGTAATTTTGCTCATTAATAGATCTGTTGGTGAACAAAATCTCAGACTAAAATATTGCTATCCGATTTGTTGACGTATGCTATGCCATGGGCTCAATTTGTAGTAAAAAGCCTATAACTCTGAACAGAAGGCCTAAGGGGAGAATTTCTTCTTATGGAGGTTTTCATGTGTCAATAGAGACTGCCTTATACACAGAGTCCGAACTCCAAAACAAGTTGGCAGTTGAAAACGGTCTTTTATGAGAGAAAATAAACGGTTTCCGTTTGCATAGTTCATTTGGTTTACTAAAGTACTATAATCCACTAAGTGCTTGTTAAGAAAATTTCCAAGGAGAACACTATAACGGAAGAAAATATTTAGGGCAGAATATCCTAGTTTCGATTCCCTCCCACCGCCAGCTGATTATATGGTCTGTAAGTTTCAACTGAGAATATATTTTACTATGTAAAACCAATGCAAAGAACTGTTTCCCTCTTCAATCTTCCTCACTCTAAGCAAAATCAAACGAAAACTATCTTAATGGGTATATTTTATTAATCGAAATCTATTTGCACACTAGCAATATCAGTTCAGTTTTAAATGTAAGTATGATTCAGTTATTAGTAATCTACTTGCTCCTAATACGTAACCGTTTCACGAAAAAATACTTAGATCAATTCAAAAGTTCTGTCGGAGATATCTTATTTCCAGTTAGTAAGCTCAAAGAACTTTTCTATTTTTATACAATGATGGAGAAAATGATGCTCTGTTTTTCTATGCTATCTGATCATTCTTCAACTAATATCATAATAATAAAATTGCGATAAGACCTGTTTAAAATATAATGAGCCTTGGCATTTTTGCAATAACTCAAGAATGGAGGGAGCTAGAGAGCTGAGAATTTCATCATTCGAAAAAGGAGACGAAGATGCATTGAATTGTATATCATAAGTTTTCCAATATACTGTCTGAAGTTCGTTTACTTAATTCTTTAGGTGCCAAAACAATGAGTTTTTATAAAAAGAAAGCAAAAAAATTCCTTTGTTTTTTTACAGAAATTGCTACAAAAATCACTTAGAGCTTTTACTAGTATACCTATAATTCCTGGATGATTAATTCCAAACATCTGATCATTGTACAGCTTTTTAGATCTTCCGTTGGTGGTTTGAATACACGCTTGACCATTGAAAATTCGTTGTAAACACCTGACGGGTTACGTTTATTGTTAAAGAGATCGAAAGAAAATCTTTAAAAAATTAGGTCAAAAAAGCCTATAACATGCAATCCAATATATCTTCATCTCCTCTTTCGAACGATGAAATTCTCAGCTCTCTAGCTCTCTCCATTCTTGAGCTATTGCAAAAATGTGAAAGGTCATTATATTTTAAACAGGCTCAAGTTTCATGGATCCATCTATTTCTCATAATCCATCACCAGTTTGAACTTGTTCAATTGAAATTTGTTTTTGATTGGTCGAGATGATTAGTGTATCATTAGCAAAACAAACTGACTCTAGGGAATATGCAGCTAATGCAGACGATTTGGGTGAAACCATATCTAAGGTAGTTCAGTTTGTAAGAATCGACTAGAAGAGTTTCATATTCAACAGGTTCTATTGTTTTCGTTTAGTTTTGACTGAATTCTTAAAGCGAAATCTTTCACTCCTTCTCGAACGAAATATTAGTTGATGATTTGAGGAAAATACGATTGAAAACAATTTTATGTCTAACACTTATTTTTCGGCTCATTGCTAGAGTTCTCATTATTAAAATTAATGACTTTAGCTTCAGTGAGAATTGAACGCAGTCCTGTAACAAAATAAGCTTAAGCGATACGAGTATAATACAAAAGCATAGTCTTCTCATGTTAAGCATTTTTCTAGCTGCAACAGAAGTAGTAATAAATGGCTTTCGCTTGTAAACATACAACTTTATACACCTAAGTACGGTTGAAAGATGAAAAAGAAAACAAGAAATTCTGAATCAGTAGCCTATGCAAGAAAATCAAATGATTTTTCAACCAGTAGTTGCTAGAATTCGATTGAAGATCCATCGGAGATGTCTATAAACCTGTCTTTCGTTTTTTTGAGGAATACTCCGGTCCATAATCTATCGAATATATTTTCAATGAATTCTTTGCCACTGCACATTGTACTTAAAAAATTGGTAAACTTTCCTACTGTTTTCATACTTTATTTCAATTGTTTGTTGACGATAGAGTATCGTGACAGAATAGAAAATGCGTCTGCATTCGCTTTATGAGAGTATGACATGTTTTTCTGAATAGTTACCTATGCATTGCTTTTTTTCTTTATCCAGAAGAACATACTAATCTACTTTAGACTAATGAGAATATTTGTTGAAAAACATTTTCTGTCTCGGAGTTCCAATCACATTAATAAAAGTATCTCTTCTTTCATCGATAGATATTCATTAGAATAATTTATCAAATAATGGGTAATTCACAATGCTATTATGCTTCAGCTGGATCAAGTTCCAGTACTTCATGCACTTCATATTCAATGGATAGTATAAAGCTTAGTACTGGTGCCATTGTTGGTATCGTCATTGGTTGTGTTGCAGTCATCGTTTCAATTATCATAGCTATTATTCTTGTTATTCGTTGTCTAAAAAGAAACAGAACAGAGATGGTGTATTCTAACCCATATCCTTAGTCTATGTACAATCAACAACAACAGTCACAACAGCATCAAATGTATATACGAAGAGGTCCACATTCATATATTGAAGCAACTGCAAACAAAAATCAAAATAAACCGTAATGAGCATTTATTGAATATAAATAATCAGCAAAGAGAAAATAAAACTTCTTCTTTCGTGTTGAAATAATATTTTTAAAAGTCTGATTAAAAATCGATCATCAAAATATATTGATACTAGAGGGTGTGGGTAGACATGCAGCGAACCCAAACTCGAGTTCCAACGGAACGGTTCGGGATTCGGGTTCCGATTGGAATTCTTAATTAGAATCGATTTTAACTGATCACTACCTAATAATGAATGAATAGCGTATAAGAATTTTTTATCGATTATAGTCGATTTGACAACACATACTCAGGACATATCAAACTTAGTGGCGGAGATATTTCAATTTCGTATAGAATGTTTGAAGAGGTTGTCTTTTTATATCAACTTGTAGTAAAAACAAAGCCCTGCATGTCTACACTATTTGATTCTTATTCATTTAATATCGTAATAATAAAATTTCATTAAGACCTGTTTTTCTATAACATATGTCGGTTATTCTAATATCCATTTGATATTTTCTGAATAATTTTTGATAGAAACAAGATATAGAGTTGCGATTTCTATCGTTTGAAAGAGGTGATGGAGATTCATCAAGCCATACATTATAGGTTTTCCTATCGTATGGTCTGATGTTTGTCTAATCAATTTTCTAAATGTAGGAAAACTGATTTCACATATCAGAAATGAAACAGCAGAAAATTTTTCTACAGGAATTGCCAGAAAAATCACTTACGGCTTCGACTAGGGTACCTATAGCTTCTGAATAATTAGTTCTCAGTCTCTGAATATTGTGCAATTTTGTAGAGCTTTCATCAGCGGTTTGAGTACATATCTGGCAATTCAGAATTCATTGTAAATAGCTCACGGGTAGGTTTTTTTGTCAAAGAGGTCGATTGGAAATCTTTAAAAAGTCATGTTAAAAAATCTATAATATATGACACGATGCATCTTCATTACCTCTTTTGAAAGATGAAAACTACAGCCCTTTGTCTTGTTTTCATCAAAACTTATTCAAAAAATATTAAATAGACATCTATATAATCGGCATTTGTTATAGATAAACAGATTTTATTGAAACTTTATCATTATGATACCAGATGAATAATGGTCGAATAGTGTGAGTATGGGTGGGTGGGTGTGGGAGTGGGGTGTGGATATCAGTACTACTCTGTGCACTGTGCCCACACTCACACCCACCCACACCCTCAGTTGACTGCATACTTCAAAGCAGGAAAAGCTTTCGTCATAGTAATCATAACAGAATTGTTTGCTTTTCTTCAAACTGAGCATGTATTTTGTTGATAAAATGGTCTGGGTGGGTGTGGGTGTGGCTGAAGATATGACGCACACCCACACCCTAACTAGATTTTCTTTCCATATGCAATTTGTAATGATTAAACTACTCACTTCAGTATTTCTTTTAACAACATGTACACAAACTATAGTACGATATTTATTTAACAATAATTTTGTTTTAAGATATTGAACTTTTGGAAAGTTACAAGTTCTATTAGGCAGCTGTAGCAATGAAAACTGGATTGATCCATTTGTAGAAAACAATAATGAGAAAATGAAAACAAGAGAACTCAATGATCAAAATTTGAGGAAATTTGCTCTCATACATGATAATATGAAGCACAAAAACAAGAAATATGAAAACTCCGATAAATCTTTTTTCGAGAAAAATGGTAATAATCGCACTCTCCATTGTTCAATTAAGATCAATATCTGTGTTGATATCGTTACACTGATATAGTAGTACTCCTGATTTGTAAAGACATAACGTATTTATTGACCATACTAGTTTTTGAAATAAGATATAGACAGTCGGAATGCAACTAATGTCAGATACTTGCTTCGTTTTGTACAGTAAAACTCTACACCATAACAGGATATGTATTATTAGTATTCAATGAGTTGTGTTCATCTGTGATTAGAGATATATAAAATTCTCATACTAATCCAGCGTATGATATTGAGTCGGTCGGATTCGAATCTGAAAATTTTGAACCTAATTGATCTCTAGTCATCTGAAAAATGTGTAAAGTATACTCTAATCAGTGAATGCAATAAGCTGCAAAAAAGTATCTCATATCTACGAGGAGAATGTCCGATTCCTATTAGAAAACTTCATTGACAGCATTAAAGCAAAGTTGAGGTTCGAGTCCAAAAATTTTCAATTCGACAAATTCAATGTTTAATCACACTAATAAATAACCACAAATTTCTTTTAGTAGTTAAAACAGAAAACGAATTTCATATCAATGTGAGTTATCGAAACCAAACAACAAACAGTTTTTTTCAAAAACATGAAACTCGAAACACTTATACACATCTCAATAAAGAATTTATTTAATAAATAAATTAACTCCTCATTGTGTTCGTTTGTAAGATGTTTCGAAATTTGAACATTCTCTTTATAATAGTTTATCTTTATGAATACAATACATATCAATCAAACTTTTTATTGCGACAAATACATATTTTATTTTATTTAAACTATTGGAAGGTTATCAAAGAAAATTATGGAATCAAATCTAGATAAACCAAATAAATCTAGAATGGTCAAGAAAACTTGATCTCTTATGCGATGAAATTTCTATAATGATAGATCAATGTCCTACGATTTAAGAAAAACATCCATGAAATATAGTCTCAATGATGATATTTATTACAGTTTTCATTCGTCCAGTATATTTCATTCTTGGTTGTATCATCAGACTCAAAAGTTACTCTCAATAAGAACTTGTCCTGCTTTTCGACGAGAGTATATCATTTTTAAAATAGATTTGTTGCTCGTCTCTAGTCATATGAAAACAACGTTTTCGAAATGAACGTATCTCTGTTGATTAGATTCTCTAAATTATTTTCAATTCCATCTATTGATCGTATAGAAATTTCATTAAAAAACAAAAAGAGTTCATTTTTCATAGTGTATCATTATTCTTCTAACATAAATATTGCAAACCTAAGATTGACCTTTAATATAAATAATCTCTTCTTTAAACAATATCTATTGTTATATTATAAATTTTCTTTTATCATATCTATTATAAAACATTACTAATAATATTTTTCATAGAAAATAAAAATTTTCAAATAATTATTTATTTTATCACAAATTTTTTTTTTTTTTTTTTTGACATTCAAAACATACAACAATAAAAATTTTTTCATTGGTTTAAATTATTTAACCAATCATAAGAAAGTTGAAAAAAAAAAAGAAAAGTAAAAGTCCATAAATAATAAATATAAATATACGAACGGAACAAAAAAAAAAAGAAACGACAAAGTTAGTCAATCTATACAAAATATATCATTTATATATCAATTTTTTTTTCATCATTTAGATGTTTTAGTTTTATTATTGTAAAGAAAATAAACGATAGATATTTCAATTATGAGTGAATCACCACTTTCCGATACATTAGATGATTTATTATACAATGATGATGATGATGATACAAATTCTGATGATAATAATCAAACAAATGAATATACAATACCTCGAATAAATAATTCAACAAATAATGAATTAAAAATCAAAATAAAAAAACGTAAAAATGAACAATCAACAAATACAAAAGAACATAAAAGAAAAAAAAAAAAATCTAAAATACAACCAACATATATGCGTCGTAATATTCGTACATTATTAACAAATGATAAATTACAAGATGATACAATAACAGCACTTAAAGCTGAACAAGATCGTCTTAAACGTCTTGAAGAAATCAAACAATCATTACAAACAATATATAATCATCAACCAATAAATTATAATCAAATATCAATTAAAACAAATGAACAAGAATGTATTGTTTTAGATGATGATGATGATGATCAAACAACAAATTCATTATTAGAATCAAAAATTGATTCAGGTTAAATATAGATTAACTTTTCTTTATTATTTATTTTTTATTTTTTTTAGAAGAAAATATTTCAAATAAAGAAACAATTGATCATAATGAAGATAGTAATGATTCTGATGTACAATATGTCGAAAGTGATACTGAATTAGTTAATGATAAATTAACACAAAAATTACAACGTTTACATCTTGATGATCGGGTTAATAAACCAGATGAGAATGGTAAATTATTTTGAATTTTTTTTTTTTTTGCATCAAATATCAAAATTCTTGCGTCTGTCTTATACACATACTCGATGTCAATGCACTCGAATGATTTTTGAATAACTTTCGATAAGAACAAATTAGAGATCTGTGGTTTTTGAGCAATCGAAAGAGGAAATGTCAAAATCAAAATTTCATTAGAACGACAGACTAGTTTCATGCATTTTTTTCGAATGTTTCTCGGAGATAATTGATTTTTCAAAAGATTTTGTTTTACATATTTTCGAAGAAAAAGACGACCCTATGTCTCCTCTTTCGATTGCTGAAATTCGAAAGTTATTCAAAAATTTCGACACATAAGTAAAATTTCATGAAGAAATAATAAAAAAACCTTATATTCATTGTATGAATAGATGAAATAGTAGATCAATTGAAATTAGAATAATCAATCGATGTAACTCAAAAAAAATATCGTTTATTGAAAATTTTATATAATAATAATTTTTTTGTGTATATTAACATAAATGACGTAATCGGAAGTATGGTTATCACATGGTTTCGATGATTCATTGGTATTTGAATGTTTCTCATTAAGATATAAATCTTTTTTTTTGTTTTTGTAATAGAAAGATATTTTTATATTTAGGTGATATACTTGTTAATATTAATCATCCTAATGGTGATCCTGATTTATATGTACCAAAACATCTTTGTCCTATACTTAAACCACATCAAATTGGTGGTATACGTTTTATGTATGATAATATTGTTGAATCTCTTCAACATATTCAAACAACAGGTGGACTTGGTTGTATACTTGCACATTCTATGGGTTGTGGAAAAACTTTACAAGTAAAAAAAGCAAAAAAAAAAAAAAATAATTTTTATTTTTATTATTTTGTATTTTTAGGTAATTACATTTATAAATATATTATTAGAACATAAAATAGTAAAAACAGTTCTTATTGTTGTACCAATAAATACAATACAAAATTGGTTAAATGAATTTAATCGTTGGTGTCCAGTAGATAATCCTAATATTAAATATAAACGTTTATTTCAATTGTATATATTAAATGAAACATCAAAAAAATTTACACAACGTACAAAAATTGTACAAAATTGGTCACAAACAGGTGGAACACTTATACTTGGTTATGAAATGTTTCGTTTAATGGTTACAAAAAAAAATTCATCAACAAAAACAAATAATACAAATAAATCAATTATATCAAGATCTATAACACCTGTTGTTGTTGATCTTGAAGAAGAAGAAAAAAATTTTGAAACAATGGAAGGTATAAAAATCAATTTTTTTTTCAATAGTTTTAAGAGAAACACTAAGAATATAATTAGAATAATTAAAGCAATGACTTTCATATTCCTAGATTAACTTTATAATACATTGAGCCTCCCCTTCAAAAAAAAAATCATTGTTCATCAGAATGATCGAAATTAAGATAAATACAGGGAAATTTGGAAAAAACCGAAAATTTTTTTCATTTTTTCTTAGTTCCGGTCCATGTGATGTATTTAAATTTTTTTTTTTTGTTTGAAAGAATATGTCAATATGTAGTGTCTACCAGAGCCCTTTTTTTAAAGTAGGCTTGGTTTTTATTATATGTATATACAGTCATTTATGTAAATTGGCGATCATTTTTAGCGGTTTTTTTTTGAGTCATTGAACTTGTAATCTCTCTTCTCCGGTTAAAAAGTAAGAATTAAATAAATGTGGAAATCTCCGATTTATATCCGAGAATTATGTGTACTTCAAAAAGTGAATGAGACGAATCGGTCATCCTAGAATGTCTGGATATAAAAATTTGCGTGGCAAACCCTTTCTATAAACCCTTGAATTCCATTGCCTACTGTTCAACCGTAGGACTTAAGAGCGTATAGACCTCAAATTTCACCTGTTCGGCTTTATTTAGCCTCAGAAAGTCGTTTTTCCTATAACATGATTTCTATTGGTCAATACTCCACCAATGGGGCTTCGAGCCACGTCTAGTGCAGATTCTAGTTCTCCACCCCAGAAAACCTTCGATTATCATCTCTATGGTCGAAAGATAGAACTCTAATTGGTGATCAATTAGGGCGTGCACAAAAACAGAACCGATTCTTCCCTATTTATCTTTGCGATGGGTGAGGTAATCTTCCTGTTTCCTCATGTTTTATATATCATTTTGTAGCTCTTGAAATTCTCTATCGAATGGTATATAATAGTTGAGGTTTTAATTGACTATAATAGGAAAAGTCTTTTACGAAAGCGGCGATGGGTCGATTTTTCCATAGGAAGCTATAGGGAAAAATGGGTATTTTTACAATAACTCAGCAATGGCTCGGCCGATCCTTCTCATCTTCGAATTCGACCGAGATATTGTAAAGACTGAACTGTATAGAAAATTTCATCATGATCGGACTGTCTTTTCGAAAGTTATCGTGTAAACAGCCGGCCGGACATACTGACCGATTCTAAAGTGTACTCACTTTTTGAGTACACAACTAGAGTGTACTCACTTTTTGAATACACAAAAAAGAGAACTGTGGTAGGCACTGCATCTTGAGATGCTCTTTCAAACAAAAACAAAAATTTTAATATATTGAAAAAGTCCGAATAGAGAAATCTTATTTGCCAAAGGAGCTATTTTTGACCCTTGTTTGGTGCATATCTCTGTCAAACGTCATGATATCGAGCTGAAAATTTTACCATAGTTTCTCTACTATAGTCCCAACATAGTCTGAAAATTTCATGCCATTTGAACATACCTAGGCTGAGATCGGCTTTTGAGAGAGGGAGGGCGGACCTTGAATGAATAGATCGAACATTTTTTTTTTCTCTCTCTCTCTTGATATTCTAAATATGATTTTCTTCTAGATGTTCGAAATGCATTACTCAATCCAGATCTTGTCATTTGTGATGAAGGTCATCGAATAAAAAATCATCAAGCTAGTGTTGCTGTTGCATTAAAATCAATTCGAACACAGTTTGTTTCAATATTTTGTTAAATTCATTTATTATTTGTTTCTTTTTTTTTTGTAGTCGTCGAATTGTTCTCACTGGTTATCCCCTTCAAAATAATCTCATCGGTAATTCATATTGATTATAGAGATTTTGCTAATATAAATTTTTTTTTTTTGTTTATATAGAATATTGGTGTATGGTTGATTTTGTTCGACCAAATTATCTTGGTAGTAAACTTGAATTTTGTAATATGTTTGAACGTCCGATATTAAATGGTCAATGTATTGATTCAACAGTTGAAGATGGAAAACTTATGCGTGCTCGTGCACATGTTTTACATAGTTTACTTGAAGGTTTTATTCAAAGGTAAAAAAAAATAAGAATTTTAAATCGAAAAAAAAAAAAACTTATATATGAATTATTTTTCAAGACGTGGTCATGATGTTCTTCAAGTAGATTTACCACCTAAAACTGAATATGTTATTTTATTAAAATTATCAAATATGCAACGACAATTATATATGAAATTTCTTGAAACTGTTGGAGCTTTATCAAATTCATCAGAAAAAACATTAAATCCATTAAGAACATTTGCTATTTGTTGCAAAGTAAAATAAAAATTCTTTTTTTTTTTGTTTTTAAGATTAAAATATGATATTTCTTCTTTTGTTATATAATAGATTTGGAATCATTCAGATGTTTTATATAAATTTGTACGTGATCGTCAAGATGGTTCTGATTTTGATTTTGATCTTGAACTTGAACAAAATTCAAATAAAACATTAACAACTAAAACAAGATCAAATAATCGTTTAAATATAAATAATCGTGCATCGCCACAAACTGTAAATGTAAATAATCCTTATGAACCACAAACAACAACATTTTCATTAGAAAAAAAAGAATTTGATTATGATTTTGTAAGTTTTTTTGTTTTTTAAAAATAAAATTTATTTTGTTTTTTTTTTTAAATTTAAGGCTAATTCTATTTTAAATTCATATATTTGTGGACAATTATCAAATGGAATTAAATTTCAAGTTGCTTTAACAATATTAGATTTATGTATTCAATATGGAGATAAAGTTCTGATATTTAGGTATGTTTTAATTTTTTTTTTTCAATAAAAACTTAAATTTTATTTCTAGTCAAAGTTTATTATCATTAAATAAATTAGAAGAATTTCTTAGTCAACGTTATATACCAAATACAGATCAAAAATGGGAAAAAAATACAAATTATTATCGTAAGTTCTTATGATAATCATATCATTTATAATATTTTAATGTTTTTTTTTTTTTTTTTGTTCTCTATACAAATTATTTATATTCTAATGACGAAAGGTCTCTAACTAGAATATTTTCTTCATATATTCGGGTCATTATTCTTAAGAGAGCTTGGACTGATGGTACTTCCTTCAAACCTTATGGTTATTTTATTGATTTTTCGATCTATGGCAAAATATTTACAAAAAAATCGAATAAGGAAATTTTGCCTGTGTGAAGGACTCATGATCCTTAGTATATGCTAAAAGTTTCAGCAAAAACGGATGTTTAGATTCTCGAAATAATGAATATTCCAAAAACTAGTGCTGTAGCCCGGATTTTTCGGTATGCTAGATTTCACCTTCAGAGCATAGGACCCAGATGAAACTTACAGAGCTATGATATTTGGCCTAAATGATAAGTTTTTATCAAAAGATTTTTGTAATAGGAGTTTGCAAAAAAGAATTAGCATTTTCCTGAGCCTCACTAAGATTTTTCTTTTGCTATTAGTAGTATCCTAACTTTTAGAATTGAATAGTAAGCTACATCAAAATTCATCGACAGATTTCAAATTTCATTTAAAAATATGCATCTGTTCACAAGTTATGATGTTTTGGAAATTTGTTGCATGCTACTAAAATTTTAGAAAAAACTCAAAACATTGTAACTGATGAACGGATGCATATTTTTAGATGAAATTTGAAATCTATTGATGAATTTCAATGTAGCTTACTATTCAATTCTAAAAAGCAGAATACTACTAATAGCAAAAGAAAAATCTTGGTGGGGCTCAGGAAAATGCTAATTTTTTTTCGCAAACTCCTATTACAAAAATCTTTTGATAAAAACTCATCATTTAGGCCCAATATCATAGCTCTATAACTTTCATCTGGGTCCTATGCTCTGAAGATGAAATCTAGCATACCGAAAAATCCTGGATACGCCACTACCAAAAACCTCGATTTTTCTCACGAGGGAACATTCCCAAGTGATTCGCTCTTTTTTGATTCATTCATAAGTCATTCGATAGAGTATATTGAGATAAGAAATAGCCTAAAAGGATTCGTCGCCATGGCGGAGTTATGGCCGTTTTATTGAAATTTTGACTGTGAGCCAGGCATTACGGAAAAAACCAAAATGAAAAATTTCGAGATGAAATTCTATGTATAGATAGATTTAATAGTCATTATATAGTCCTGAAAGTTTCAACGAAAACGAACATGTCTTTCTCGAGTTATTCAACTTTTAAAAAACACTGTTTACCATCGAAGGACACAATAATCCAGTTTAGTTGGAAATTGAATAACTCGAGAAAGACATGTTCGTTTTCGTTGAAACTTTCAGGACTAGATAATGACTATTAAATCTATCTATATATAGAATTTCAGCTTGAAATTTTTCATTTTGGGTTTTTCCTTAATGCCTGGCTCACAGTCAAAATTTCAATAAAACGGCCATAACTCCTCACTATTAGGCCATGGGCATGAATCCTTTTAGGCAATTTCTTATCTCAATATACTCTATCGAATCACTTGGGAATGTTCCCTCGTCAGAACTTTGAAATATAGATATTTATGGTAAATTTATTATCTCGACAAACAAAGATTCATTTTCGCTGAAAACTTTTAATGTATACTAAGGATCATGAATCCTATATATGAACAAAATTTCGTTATTTGTTTTTACCATAGATCGAAAAATTAGTAAAATGACCATAAGCTTGGAAGAAAGCATCATCAGTTCAAACTCTCTTAGAATAATGATTCTAATATATGGACAAAAAAATTATTAAAAAACAGCATGAATCAGTTGAAAAACTTTCTTTGTAAATAATAAACTTCTAATTTTTATCTTAGGACTTGATGGTGGTACAAATAGTCTTGAACGTGAAAAATTAATTAATGCATTTAATACACCAAATTCAAATGCAAAATTATTTTTATTATCTACTCGGTAAATTGAAATATATATCAAAAAATAATTCTTTTTTGTTTTTTTTTTAATTTCTATCAGAGCTGGTTGTCTTGGTATAAATTTAATAGCAGCTAATCGTGTTATTGTTATGGATGTTTCATGGAATCCATGTTTAGATGCTCAAGCTGTTTGTCGTGTTTATCGTTATGGACAAAAACGACATTGTTATATATATAGATTAATAGCTGATTTTACAATGGAAAAACGTATTTATGATCGACAAATAGCTAAACAAGGAATGTCAGATCGTGTTGTTGATGAATTACAACCACAAAATCCATTTACAAAAAATGAAGTTGAAAATTTAATACATTTTGCGGTAAAAATATTTTTGTTCATTTAGAAAAATACAAAAAAAAACAAATATTTTTTTTTTGTTTTTGTTATATTAGGCTGAAGAAGAAACACCAGCTGTTGATTTATTAACAAAAATTAATGAAATTACTGATGATCCTATTCTTATATCAACATGTAAACAATATTCACAATCAATAACAAAAATTCCATTTACACATGAATCTCTTTTATCTGAACGTAAAGAATATCAATTAACATCAGCTGAAAAACGACGTGCTGAAAAAGAATATCAAGATGAAAAACGAATGAATAGTTTATCATATCGTACAAGATTTCAACCTTCTCGATCGTAAATAATAATAATCGAAAAAAAAAAAAAAAAAACAAAATTTTATTCATTTATTTTTTTGTTTTGTAGTTATTCTCGATTGTTTACTGATCATGAACCACGTACATATCTTCATACATCACCTTCAACATCATCACTTGAACAACATTTTTCATTATATCAACCAATAAGATCAACAGCATCTATGACACCATTACCATATCATGTACAACAACAATCAACAGATAGAAAATTAGAACAATTAAAACAACATGGAATATCTGTAGAACCAATTATACTTCGAAATCGTAAGAATTTATCTATTTAAAAGATACTGACATAAAGAAGAAAAAAAAAACATAAATTTTAAGTCGAAACATTATAGATATTGATAATGTGTAACTTGAAACCATATGCTATAAAAAGAAATATATATGATAAACAATTGCGTTAGTTTTATATAATGATAAGATTTATGAGATATAGTAACCCAGAAGTGGTTAATAATGAAATTGAACTATTTTTTTCAAATATTTATTAAAAATATATGTTGAGCATATTTCATTTATCTATCTTATTGTTTGTAGTTTATCATGAGTTTTTGTAGATTTTCTCTTATGAATCGAAATTTTGTTTGATCTTTACTTCGTATTCAAAACTCTATTGAATTTATATTGATTCTTAATATATATATATATATAAAAAGAATACAACTATAAATAACTTCTCTCATTAAAAATGAATCTCAACCTTGAAACTTTCATAGGTCAAACATAGCTCAGTTTTCTCTGTAAGTCTTCATTCTAGACATTTAATTTCTTTTTTTGTGTTTGAAAGTGCATGTCAGAATGCAGTGACTCTCGTGATTCATTTTTCTGTGAAAAATGAAAATCCTTCAAAATTTTTGAAGAAAAAAAAAACTGAATAAAAGTTTTTGTCATTTATGAAAGAGCACATGACGGATTATTTCGATTATTTTGGTGAAAAGAAGTTTTTTTGTTTTTGAGAGGGAGTATTATTTCTAAAGCAATCGCGCTTATGAATATCTTTTTTTTTGTTTCTTATTTAGCCTTACAAGTTCAATTAAATGCTTCAGAACGTGAAGTTATTCCAGCTGGTGTACGTATTCATCTTATAAAAGCATCTCGTGGTTCATATATTCGAACACCGGATGGAAAATTTTTTGCTATTCGTCAATCACAAACACCATCTGAAAATGGTTCAAAACAACCATCAATACCTCCTCCTCCTCCTCCTCCACTACTACCAGTACCACCACTTCCATCATCAAATCCAATAGATCAATATTTATTCAGTAATTTAAATAAATACTTAGAGCAAACCAAAAGTTCATAGAACGAGAACCTTGTCGGATAAGATAACCTATTCAGAAATGAAAAATCAAATATACCAGCTTTTTGAGGCACGTCAAATGGTATATAGTAAATCCTGTTTTCATAAGACTTTGAGCGAACTAGAGTCAATTTACTGATAGACGACTACACTCACACCTAATGATAGGTTACTAAATATTGCGGTCCTTGGGATCAGAGATGGACAAAGTCCCACCGCGCCTCCCCGCGCCGTTGCTCACGCCTACGCTACACTAGTCTGAGCTTCGATGAGCGCATGCTTAGAGCATTCCGGTATTCGGTGGAGTTTGAGAAACTGATTGGCAGAGCAAAGAGAAAGAGAGATGTGCGTAGCGCCTAGGCGCGAGCAGTGGCGCGGAGAGGCGCGGTGCGACTTTGTCCATCTCTGCTTGGGATTACTCGAAAGTATTTGTAAAATATTTTTTCTCACATACGATTTTGCAGAGTTTTTGACGGGCTACAACCTCATATATGTAGCATCTCCGGTCATCTTGTCAATGTGCGTATATTTGATTTTTCATTTTTGAATATATTACATTATCCGACAAGGTCCTTTAACACACCGTTCTACAAACTTTTGATTTACCCTTTCTAATTGAATATATTATTTAGATACATCTCATATGTCACCTTCAACATCATCATTATTAAATGATATGAATAATTTAAGTGATGAAATAGATCTTTTAATTGGTGATAAATCATCAAATACTGTTCTTCCTCCTCGTCCTCCTCCTTCATCATTACCATCATCATCTGCATTTGAAAATTTAGCATCATGGCATAATGATTATTTTCAACAAAATAATTTTTATTCGGATTTTTTTCCAACAGATTCATCATTACCTATGTTATCATCATCGACAAATATTGACACTGATAACAGTACGAATAATTTTACATCCAATGCTTTAACATTTATGTAAACTTATCTTTTGGTTTGTTTTTTTTTGGCGTCTTGCATCGTTCGTATTTCTAGACGGATACTTGATTGTTCAACGTTGCATTTGTAGAATTTATTTTTCTTTGTTTCATCAGCCTAATAAATATATATATATATACACAGATCTAGGCCTATATATTATTATTGTTGTTTTTCTTTTTTTCTTCTTTCGTTTTTTTTTTTTCTCTTCTCAAAAGATTTGTTTGTTATTTCTTGTAATGTTCCGTATTTATGGTTTTTTTTTTCTTTTTCTTTTGCTTCGTATCATAAAAGACGGAAAAAAAAAACAAACTAAAATATAAATACACACACAAGGATATGTATATAGAAATAAGATTGAAATTTTTAATTCAAATGAATTATAAATAATTTGAAAAAAAAGAATTCATATTCTTTTAGTTCATTTTCAAAAAACATATAGAAAAAATAGTGTATCTCGTATCCTACTGACATTCTTTATGTTAGTTGTAAAAAAAAAGTGCTGTATCATTTTAAAATATTTCTTAAAATTATTTACTTCTGATTCACATTGATAAGAAAAAACTTTTGCGTCTATCATAAATTTCATATTGTACTTTATATATATTCAAGTAAGAATTATTCATGATAAACTCTATTTTATTATCGGCGGGCAGGTTTTATCTTGTAGAATAGTTGAATGATGATATAAATAGTTTTTTTGAAGGTCAGAAAAAGAAGAAGAACGACCTATTAAACTCGTAATTTAGGTCATATCTTACATGATTATTGACAAGGTCATATGTTACTATGGCGTATTCGAGCTCGTGATATTCAAAGAATATTTGTTGAATGATATTATGATTCAAATTAGTTTTTGTTTGTAATTCATTAATACGTCTTCTTGAAGCTATTTATACTATTTTTCAACTGTTATAAGAGGTAAAGAGTAGCTGCCAAAAAAAAAATAGAATGTAGATGCAAAAGTTTTTCTTATGCAACAAAATTACAGTTGTATAAAAACGTGTAAAGATTTTTAAAGTCTCATAAAACTAGGGATGTACCGAGTATTTCTCGGTTTTTACCCTTTTTTCTCGAGGTTGCTCTCATTATAAGGAATGTGGTACAATTTTGCTCAACATTCATGTTTGTAGAGCAAACATTTTTCTATAAAATGAGAGGTGGACGAGGTTCGTGCGACGTATGGTTCAAGTTTTATTACAGTTCTACCAGAAGCCCTGAAACCGAGACCGAGAGTCTCGGTTTTGGGGCTTTTCAAAAAACTGTAATAAAAATTGAACCATACGTCGCACGAACCTCGTCCACCTCTCATTTTGTAGAAAAACGTTTGCTCTACAACATCCAGTTCTTCAAGAACATTGCCAGACCTGTGTTTTCACAACTAAGAATTTATTTTAGAAAAAAAATACAAAACAATATTTTCAGTCTCGATACATCACTAATAGAATCGAGTCGCATACATCCATCGGAAGAAATATTGATACGTTTGAGCCATCTGTATTGTCTACAGAACCTAAATCTGCTCCAGTTCTAAGATGAATTCTCATTATACATGATGATGTAGAAAATTTTTATTACTCAAATTCCGGGTGCAGAATAAAGATTGCAATATTTTAGTATTTTGCAAATATCTCATCACAAATCAATCGTATTATCTTGATTTGTGATGAAATATTTGAAAAATACTAAAATGTTGCATATTATTTTTTATGTTTAATAATAAATTCAAATTTCAATAGCAATAATCTAATTAGGTTATTGCATAGGAATGTTATAAACTATTTTTCAGATTTTGACATTTTATGTCTGAAGAATGATTTTTTTACAAAGTTTGTTGTATGTCAAATACTTATTTTTTGAATTATCAATGATAAAAATTGTAACAATTTCCTGAAAATCTGATTGATTGAAAAAAGAAATAAAATAATTTTATTTAAATTAAATTGTTGTCTTAATTGAAGATAGAATAGATCAATGTAGATGCATAGCATTTTATGTCTTTCTATATGAGAACGATTGATTTATGTTATTGAATGTGAATAAAAATAATTGAAAGTATCAAAAAGAAAAAATGAACTTTTTGATATTACTGTTCATTAATAAAGTAAAAAAAAATATTGATAAATGATGTGATGTGTAGATTTTGTAATATCAATGATTCATTACATATTTAATAAATTACTTTATTATTAAGATTATTTTTATGATTAGTTTCAAAATAAAAATAATTAATTAATATGATAATTCTATATTTCAATCTCAAAAGAATATATTGCTTAATTATAATTTTTCTAGTTGACGAAGATCATAAATAAATTAAAGGTAGGATAATATTTTAAATTATACATGCATGTATTTATTTAAAACAAAAATCATTATTTTAGTTCTTAATTTTTATAATAAATTGTCAAATATTAAACCTTGTCAATATAAATCATTGACACATTTTTTGCATGTCATTGACTTTTACACCTTGTTTTTTTTTTCTACTCTTAAACTCTCCACAGGTATTTGTTGTCATCATAACGACAGAGACAAAACAAAAGCGCGACGTAAGTACTTCGAAGTGTGATTAAAGTACGGGTGAAGTCTATTACTTCATTGCACTTGATTCATGTGTGTGTTTGTGTGTTTTTTTTCACCATACCACAATTTCATAAGTTTATTGAAATGTCTAATTTCAATAGAAATCAATAGTGAATTTATTTTGATTAGATAAAAATTTGCTTTGTCATACAAATTATGCAACGTTCTTGACTCGTACATGAACTATCTAGGTTTTATTTGTGTCATATGTCGTGCACAAGACAGATAATAGAAAAAAAAAAGGACACAATGAAATTTCTTTTTTCTTCGTTCTTGTTTTTTTTATCTGAGTATCAAGAGTATATATCACATGTGTTATTTTCATTTGTATTTTCTTTTATAAAGATTTCAATAATCAATAATCTCAACATATAAATGTCATCCAAAGGAACAACGTCGAATATATTTTTCTTCATATTTGATTTTTATTTAATGAAAGGTTCACAAGATGATAATGATGTTCTTCCTGAAGCTATTTTATATTTCTATCCAAGAGATGATCAAAGAAGAAAACAAGTAAATGGTTTTTTTTTTTTTTTGTTAATTTTTATTCAAAAATGTTTTCTTTTTTTCTTTGAAAATTTAGAAACTTTTAGATTGTGGAGAAATCGTTGGTATGGTACAATATTTTCAACATGATCTTTTTCAATCTATACCAAAAATATTATATTTTCAAGAAACACTTGTTGTACATGAACATTATGGTCGACATAGTGGTGTAAAGAATTGTTTTTTTTAGATATGTTATTTAATGTAAACATGTTTTTGTTGTTTATTTTAGTTTTTATCTCTACCATCTGATCGTTATACAACAGAAGAAGCACAAATTTTTCTTAAACATATTCTAGATTTATTTAATATGTTATATGGAACATGGAATCATGTACAATCAGTAAATAGATATATTAAATAATAATAATTTTTGAAAGTAAAAGAAAAAAAAAATTTTTTTTTTTGTTTTTAGACTTATGGAAAAGATAATAAAATGCAAGAATTTCTTAATCAAGCATTAACACCTATTGTAGATTATGTTTGTCATCAAAATCGATCAATATTACATTTATTTTCAACTGTTGAATATACACCATTGAAAAATGTATTTATATATATATGAAATATAATATATTTTTTATTATTCTCGTTGAAATTTATAGGGTAATCAAAGAATATTATTAGAGAGTAAACATTGTTTAGATTATCTTAAATCAAAATATGGACTTCAAGATGGTTTTATTGGATATGATAATAAGTAAATAAAATATGATAAATCAATAAAAAAATTTTTTTTTTTTAAATTTATTTACTTTATAGAATTTTATATTCAACATGGAATTCTGATATAAACTATTATTTACAAATTATTTTTCAATTAAAAAAACAATTACCTGTAAGTAAGATATAAATATATTTTTTGAAAAGTAATATGACAATATATTCATTTTTATTTTTTTTTACTATATAAAATTTTTGAATTTTCATAGAAAAATTTAATACATATACCATGGGAATCAGAATTCAAATTAAAAAATGGTGTATCACTTTTTCGTATTTATATTCGTCAATCAACAAATATAATATCATTTCAAAATACAACTACAGATAATAAAATATCAAATATAACAAATTCAAAATTATCAACACAACCAATAAATATATTTAATAATTTATCATCACCAACAAATAATTCATTATCATTAATAAATCGTTGTAATCGTACACCATCATCTATTGATAAAAAACGTCTTGGATTATTAATATTAACAGATCATTCTGGTTCATCAGAAGAAACAGGATTTGAAACTGATACAATGGATGAATTATCATCACCTAGTGCTATTGATACAAGAAGTATATCATCAGAATCTATGAATGAAAATTTTAATCAAATTAATATATCGGTTAGAATTCTTTTGTTTTTTTTTTTTTATGAATTATCTTATTAAATTTAGAATTCAAATGATAATTCAAATTGTTGTTTTTTATCAACTTGGCAAGAAGAATCATTAACTGATGAACAAAAATTAGAAAATTTACGTTCACGTTCATCAACAATAAGTAATGACATGGAAAAAACTGTTAAAATTGAACATATAAATAATTCAATTGAAACTGTTGATAGAATTCATATTGTACAAGTTGATACACATGATAATAATAATAATAATGATGATGATGATGATGATGATGATCAGGCTGGATCTTTTCAAGTACTTAGTCGAAGAACATCATATGATCGAACAACAACAGTAACAAGTATTCCAGAATTAAATATTTCAGATTTTCATAAAAGTGATCATCATGAATTACGTGTTAATTGGACAAATATAGCAGATACAAATACAGAATATGAACAAGATGAATTAGTACTTTATGTTCAACAAAATTCACGTATGATATTTGCAGGTGTTATTCAACAAAGTTTATTAAATGATGAATATCTTAAAAAATTAGTAAGATGCTTTTTTTTATTTTATATTATAACATAGATAAAAAAAAAACAACATTTTATAGACTTAGAATCTATTTTGTAATATTACAAAAAATAGTTAAATCATTTTGCTTTTATATTAGTAATAAGTTTAAGTTTAGAATAAAAAAAAAAAATATTTTACTTTAAAATAGATTTTTTTTCTAAATTTTTTATTAGTGGAATTTAATGCTTTCACAAATGGCTAATATGGAAACTGAAATTCAAGCTATTTCAACACCTAATGAACCTATTGTAAATTATTTTTATTTGAATTTTTATATAATATTTTAATATATTTTAGAAACTAACTACTGATGTCAAATTTCAATTTATTGAAAATACTCATCTAGCTGAATGTAAACATAAACACAAAAAAAGAAAAAATTTTTTAATTATATAATTATTTTTATTTTTAGTTGAAAGAATATCTGATGGTAATCGTCAATATCGTAAAATGCCTACAGAAGAAAGTACATATATGGCATTATTTGCTCAATCAGAATTTAAACGAAATTCTGAATGTAAAATTCTTGGACTTTCGTAAGATAGAAAAATAGATAAATAAATAAATAAATTTGTATTTTGTAATTTAGACGAGGTAATCATTTAATATCTGTTGATCGTTGTTTACCTGATCGTATGAATTATTCATGTCGACGATTTCAAGAAACATATTAAATAAAAATATTTATTTATTGTTAATATTTTGTTAATAAAAAATAAAAAAAAATTGTATTGAATAATTCAGCTATTTTGAAGTAGTATTGTATAATTTTATTCATGATCTGTTGAAATAAATAAATTGAAAATATTGATCAAATTTTATTATCTTTGTCTGACTAATAAAATTCAATAGAATATAATTTTTTTTTTTTGAAGATTTGAAATCATAATTGATAAAAAAAATAGAAGTAATAGAGTAAATAAAACCATAGTACATATTTTTGATAATTTAAAGGTCGAAAAGTGTAAAAAATTAATAAGAGAATCTTTTCAGGTGTTAAATCATCACCTGCTCGCTTGAGATATGGGAATTTTTACTGAGTTATCGTCTTCGTTAGGTCACGTGAAAAGTCGCGTTTCGATTTCAAACTTCGTTCGAACAAAATTTACTTTAATAAATAAGAGAATTTCCAATATTGAATATCTCAGAATAGAAGATATGACTAAAAAGACTGTCAAGGAATGAACCGATTCTATATCCTGTGACGTTTTTTTTTATCTCTCATTTGAGTTTTACCCTTTGTGTCCTCCATATTATTACAAAAGATTTTTTTTTCCTTTCTTATCAATCTTGTTTATCATCATGGAAATTTCTATGATGTTCATCGGTATATTTTTTCTATTACTGTTTAATACTCATAAAAATAAAAATATATGTAGAAATTTTAAGAGATTTCATTCGTAAGTTTACATTGATCGAAATCTTGAAATAATAAATTTAAAATTAATCAATTAAATTCTAAATATTACTCATTATTATTTAAAAAAAAAGAGAACTTTTTTTTTTCTTAGTAAAATCGAATATTAAACTTAAATAAAATAACTTTTGAGAACATACAAATAACAATGAATAAAGTAGTAATTAATAATTTTTTGTTATTATATTCATTTTTCATTAGTCTTTTGATATTTGTTAATACATATTGCATGTTAAAATTGAGCATACAATATCTTGCATATATAATTATGCATTTTTATAATGCAAATATATGCTACTTATTGTTGATGATGTTTCGTTCTTATGGAAATTTTTTTTTTTAGTAATATCTTCAAGTATTCATCATCATAATTTATGTGATAACTATGTCTAAGATGGTAACAATAACTATAGTCTGTCTAAAAATTCTGTGCGTGTGAATGTTTGTTGAATAACTCATGAATGGAAACGGCTAGAGACCTGTGATTTTCACCAGTCGAAAGACGTCTTTTTCTCCGATATTGTACAAGACGAATTCATTTTAAAATCAATCATTTTCTCAAAACATTGAAAAATATGTGTGATAACGATCTATTATTTCAATGAGATTTTGATTTTAATATGTGATCTGGATAGAGGAACTTTAGATATAATTTAAATGATTATATTTACATCTTCTAATATTAACCCTTAAGAGCCAAAATGGCTTTCGCTTATAAAAATGAGAATCTAATTAGCAAAAAAAGAGATTATGAACCCTCAGTATACTCGTACTATAGTTACAAATAATTACCTTCTTCTTATTCTGGACCTACACAACCTCCTTTGGCAGGAATATCCATTCCTGTAAAAATTCGAAAAAAATAGGAATTTCGGTCTGAAACTTTGTCTTTAGATAGTTTTGATAATACTTAATACGCTCCGAAATTTTCACTTAGAACAGATGCTTTCTTGCTGATATATTCAAAATCCAAAAACCAGCTAAATTTTGCTAAAAACTTCAACATTCTGCATCTCGCGAAAGAAACAACTGTTGTTCCTGAAAATTTTGAAACTTCTTAAACACTACTAGGGCTATGTATGAGCCAAGTTTCATGTTAGAAATACATTATTTTGATTCTTCTATGAGGCTGAATGTCTCACCGAAGGAATTTTTTATTGATCACGGCACAAATCTATCAGTAGATCGGTTAAAATATTCTAGAACGCTGACATTGAATAACTTGATGATAGGCTTAAGAGTATAACGTAAAATAAACTACATTGTATATCGCATTTCCGAATAGATACAACTTTAGAGAAGAAAGGTGTTATTGAAAAAAGTCATCAGTCATAAAAGATGTTTTGCTATGCCTAACAGCCACCTGAATACAACATTTTTATAAGAGTTTGATTACAATTATTTAAATGTCCGTTGGAAGGAACATTCGGCTCTTAAGGGTTAAGCAAATACAATTCTCTATTTGCTTCCTCGAAAAATACGAATTTCTTCCTTTTTATTAAAAATTTCATCTCAACGACAGAAATTTTTTTGGATATTTTGTAAAAATGGTTGATTTTAAAATGATTTCGTCTGAATACAATATCGAAGAAAAAGACGCCCTTCGACTGATGAAAATCGTAGGTCTCTAGCTATTTACATTCTTAAGTTATTCAACAAACAATCATACACACGGACTATCATATAGAATTTAGATCTTTATTGAACGATCATCTTCTATCCTATGTATATCAAGACATGATCAATCAAGATGTTTTACGTGAAAGAAAAAAATGTCATTTTTAATTTTAAAATTTCTTAATCAATAATATTTTGATATTAACGGATTAATACAAAAAACTAAACTTTGACATTTTATAAGAACTAATGACCTTTTTCTTTTTTTTGTTCCTTTTAATTTAAGAACTTTTCCGCTAGTGTCCTTACATGCAAAAATTATTTCCAGTGGGATTGTCACATGAAATCTTATTATCTTAAGATTGTTATAAAAATAATTAATCTTGACTAATCAATTTCTTTTTCCTTGTTTGATTCTATATTATATGATGAACATGTTAAATTTATTTTGAATTTTGATTAAGATAAAAACAAAATAAAACATGAAAAATAATATTAATTATAATAAAATTGTTTTTTTTCTTTTTACTGAAAATATTTATCGTGGAAACATAACAGCAAGAGATACAATAATAGCTATAAAATAAATAAAAAAAAATGTTCGATCAAGTACAAGTGCAACTTGTTTCCAATCATTAACTGTTTTTGTTTTAGCTTCTTTATCTTCCATACGTTTTCTTGTTGTACGTAAAAAATCTCGTATTTCTTTTAAATCTGTTTCAACAGTCATAAATGTAATTGATGCTGATATTTGTTGTTGAATTTGTTGTGTTAATGAAGGTTCTTGATTTTGTTGAAAATGATGATGATGATGATGTTGTTGTTGTTGACTATGATCATTCATCATATCTAAAACTTCTAATGTATCATCATGTGTTGATGATATTTGACGTTTATCACCAAATGATTTAAAACGTTCTTTAAGTAATTCAAATTTTTCAAATTTATCACCATCACATGTAGCTTTTATTGGTGGCATTAAACCATTTACAGCATGTTGTTGATATGTATTTGTATGTGGTACCATACAAAAAAATGGTGCAAGAAATTCAAGAAAAACCTTTAATAAAAAACAAAACAAAACAAAAGAAAATAATTTGATTTTTTTTTTTGCTTTTGTAAAGAAGGAAGAAAAAAAAACAAAACAACAAACTCTTCTTAAAATTGTTGGCATTGGTCCAGCGCCTCGAAAATAAATATGTACAACTATTGTACATAAAAATGTTGATGTAGCAATCATTCCCATATTTAAACAATAATAAGCACCTAATATAAAACGAAAAAAAAATAAAAACATATTTTACATTGAATTGAAATTAATTATTCTTATTTATAGTTTTAATCTATAGATTATTTAATAGCATAAAAGTGTTTGTTGCTATTATTAGTTATAAAATGCCACTAGTAAGGATTAGAAGTCTTTTTTTTTAATATGAATTAAAAAAATATGAATTCATGAAAAAAGAAAAACTTTTACTTTGAACTATTCGGGATTCAGAAAAAAATCAAATACTTTTACGGAAATATACGTTCGGAACCAGAGGTCCAAACAGGCCACGTTTTTTAGGCCTGTCAAGTTTTTCGAGCG